>JADBJO010003053.1:145000-147500 GCA_016801955.1 Conus betulinus | reverse complement strand
AATAATGATGATAATAATAATATCAACACTACGATAGTAGAAGTTGTGATAGCAATCGTAGTAATAGTAGCAGTAGAAGTAGCAGCACTAGATGTAATAATGATAACAAAACGAGAAGAAATAACGGCCCACTGCGATGCATGCTGTAATGAATAAAGCTCATGCAGTAAAAATCTGAGCACATGCACTAAAAAACAAACAGAATGTTTTTTTTTTTTTCCTAAATGCAAGAAAGTGAATGCAGATGAAAAGAAAAAGCATCAGCGACTAGCATTAAGGACAGGGAAGAATTACCTTCGCCAGTGACGTCTAAGATGGCAGAAAAACACACACCAAGATCTGATTAGCCAAAAGTAGAAGGTGAATGAAAGGGAAAACAATCAGAAATAGTTGCAACAGGAAGAGGAGTTGTAGCAGCATTTGCAGAGAAGAAGAAGAAGAAGAAGAGACTGATAAGGAGCAGAGATATCACGTTCCTGTTCCAGTGGAAGATGTTCTGATTCTGTCAATTTTACTTCGCCAAATCACATCAAAGCTTACGTAAACCATGACTCGTTTCACTTGCGCAGTCAATCTTTACTATGACCGTTGTTCGTTTATAAATGCACATAAGCGTCATTATCTTACACACACACACACACACACACACACACACACACACACACACACATTTTTACACACATCTGTTTCAATCTTTTCACGTAAATAAATCAGTATACTGAAATGGGGGTGACCCTTTGACCTTTCCATTATACCTTTTACGGATATTGAGGGCGTTAGGGCCAGGATTCATTATCCTCTCTCTCACGCACTCACTATATCTATTTCTGTTCTATCTATTTATCTATCCACACACACACACACACACACACACACACACACACACACACACAAAATATATATATTCATATATATATATATATATATATATGATATGATATATCTGTGTGTGTGTGTGTGTGTGTGTGTGTGTGTGTGTGTGTGTGTGTGTGTGTGTACAGTACCGCTTCATCTATATTCTAATCAAGCTAAAACCTGAATATGATCAAACCCCCGAGTACTGACAATCGTTCAAAATCAGAAACCTTGACCTCTTGTAAACTTACGGAAGAAACTGTTTAAAAACAAAGTCTACAACACAACTCCTTGTGAACCGTGATATTGTGCACTCTTGATGCGTGAGACAGACAACGTGCATCGTCAAGTCTTTTTTCTTTTTTCACAGGGCAGTATAAAAAAGTGAACCGTCTCAGTAAAGAGCGTGCAAGGCACTTTTTTTTTTCGTGAACTTACTTACCTTTATTATTCCCTGCAACAACACCGAGAAATTCAGTGTACGAGTTTGAGTGTGAGAGAGAGTCTGTTTAGACTGGCACAAAATATGCTGAGTAATTACGCTCTTATCTGTTACAGTTGAAATGGACAGCCGGAGAATGTGCGCCCTCTTTCCTCCTAGATCCATATCCTCCCCATCTCTCCAACACCAAAAACGTGTGTTATGATAACAAAAAACACAGCAACGACACAAGAACAAGGACCATAACAACAACAGGAATATCAACAACAATAATACAAAATAGAATAGTAATAGTATATTAAGGTCAACGATAATAACAATACCATCACCACCACCAGAAACAACTATGACCATGATCATGATCATCATCATTCATCAAGGTGGATATGAGCCTGACTCGTATGACTCAACAAAAACACGCTCTGGAGCAATACTGCTTCATGTGCAAACCCCGCAACGAAGGGCAACAAAGCTCACTAGCGTGTAGATATATGACACGCAGCGACCCATCTCAATGCAAACCAGCAATCACGTAAACACACGATGTAATGCCACACAGCCCTGCCATGTGCCATTCGACAAACACAGAACGTGCAGTTGAAAATCTACGCAGCGCAGCCGCCACACAACAGATTGCGACACTGAGCGAATCGGACGTTTCAACTTCAGTTGTTGAAGGACGATAGGCAAGCCGATGGCGGGCCGTTGGGATCACTGAATGGGGGTGGGGGGGGGGTGGGGGGTGGGGGGCATGGGGGTTGTGGGTTGGGAGAGAAGACACAGACAAAAGCGCGGGGGAGAAAGAGAGGAATGGGGGTGGGGTGGGGATGATTATGAGCGGGATAGTCCATATTTTTTTATCCTAGACTTACATCTGCGAAGCTGTCGGGGCTGGAACATTTATTCTGAGAGAGAGAGAGAGAGAGAGAGAGAGAGAGAGAGAGAGAGAGAGAACCGCAACAGGAGCTCAACAGCACAGCAACTGAGAACAATTCTTAATAATCTAACCGCATGTTTGATCCAGTGCAAGTTATACTGAAGATACCTACGCATATAGCTTTAGCTTTGGAGACAAGACTGAATACTGCCATCCTGACTCTTTTTTTGCAGACGCTCTTTGAACAGATGTTAACTCTCCTAAGCCAAGAAGTTCTCTCTCTCTCTCTCTCTGTGTGTGTGTGTGTGTGTGTGTGTGTGTGTGTG
>JADBJO010003053.1:120000-137500 GCA_016801955.1 Conus betulinus | reverse complement strand
TGTTTACTGTTAAAGGAGGCAGACACCAGAGAGGTGAATTCCTGTCCTATTTTGCCATTCCAGTCTGTGGAGACATGACCCGATACCATGGGCTCAAAATCGCATTTAGGTCGTTGCGGGAGTCCCTAACGTGCGCCAACAGGCTAAAATAGAATGACTGAGCCGCCAAACGAAGGGTGTGTGCACCCACATGACTGTGTGTGTGTGTGTGTGTGTGTGTGTGTGTGTGTGTGTGTGTGTGTGTGTTTTTAAAGGTGCCTGCCGCGCTCATGTGCTTATGTGCACGCGCGCGCGCACGCACACACACACACACACACACACACACACACACACACACACACACACACACACACACAGAGGGCGGACATTTATTTGTCCAATAGAAAAGAGAGAGAGAGAGAGAGAGAGAGAGAGAGAGAGAGAGAGAGAATGTTTTAATGATTTGGCCTTTTGTGACACTGTGAAAATAGAAGTCGTGAGTGGCAAGGGTAGCACGTGACGGTGACATTCACCGGGAAGCAATCAGTTAAAAAGCGATATAGACGAAGACAGAGCAACATACATCAAACGTAATTATTATGATTAGTGTACTCACATAAGAAGAAGGTCACCATAACAGAGAGAGAGAGAGAGAGAGAGAGAGAGAGAGAGAGAGAGAGAGAGAGAGAGAGAGAGAAAGAGGATTTGGCCTTTCAAACACTTGTCAACATGGTGAGTGTGGGGACAGAAAGAGAATGACATTTTATCTGGGAAACGATCACTGAAATGTCACTGCCAGAACAGAACATCAAGGTGTGACGAAACAAAACAGGACAAGCAGGGTTCACCATGAGCGCAGGACATGAAGAAGGTCTCCATGGGAACAGGGCATAAAAAGGGGGTCACTACGAGAGAAGGACAAGAAGGTGGTTCACCACCAGATCATGACGTGAAGGGAGCCATCAGCAGAGTAGGACAAGAACGGGGTCTTTATAAGAGCATGTCATACAGGAGATCACAGCAGGACATGACGGGGGTGCCTATGAGAGCAGGAAAAGCCGGGATTCACTAAATGAGCAGGACAGGAAGGGTTAATCACCAAATGAGGACATGACGGGGGCGTCAGTATGAAGTAGGACACAAAGGAGATATCTATAAGAGCGGGGCATGAAGGACATCACTACAAAGTAGGACATAAAGAAGGTATTTATAAAAACAGAACATAAAAGGCGTCACCATAAAGTAGGAGACAACGGAGGTATCTGTAATAACAGAACGTAAAGGGCGTCACTATGACATAGGACTCAAAGGAGATAACTATAAGAATGGGGCATGAAGGGCGTCACTATGACATAGGACACAAAGGAAATAACTATAGGAGTGGGACATGAAGGGCGACACTATGATACAGGACACAAAGGAGATAACTGTAGGAGTGGGACATGAAGGGCGACACCATGATACAGGACACAAAGGAAATAACTATAGGAGTGGGACATGAAGGGCGACACCATGATACAGGACACAAAGGAGATAACTATAGGAGTGGGACATGAAGGGCGCCTATACCAAAGCAGGGCAAGAAGGGAGTCTTCATTGGAGCATGACAAAAAGCGGGTCATTATAGGAGCAGCATGAAGAGAGTCACTATGCGAGAAGACAACACGGCAGTCATGACAAGAGCAGGACAGAAAGGGAGTCACCACCAGAGCAGGACAAGAAGGAGGTCACTGTGAGATCAGGACACAAAGGGGTCACAATGAGAGAAGGACATGAAGAAAATCATTACAAGAACAGGACATAAACTTGGAGGGGGGGGGGGGGGGGGGGGGGGGGGTCACCATGAGCGCAGGACATGTAAGGGAGAGATCCTTATCTGAACAGGAAATGAGGGGAGTCATCATGTCCAGGATGGGGGAAACGTGATGGTATTGCTTAAGTGCACAAAGTTGATGGATTATTAATTAGGCTTATAATTAGGCTAATCACACCAAGATCATCTCTGCACTCATACACGCATATGCACACTCGATGCACCCACCAAACTTTCACCTTTCTCTGGGAATGGGATGTCGCACATTTGTTTCTCTTCTAACACGACTGAGAACAAGAAATACAATTTCTATGCTGCTACTTACAATTGCACATGAAAAATCCAGTTACACAAAATGGAGTAACCAAACATAAAAGATCAATACTCTCTAATTCCGGATTATAATAAAATGGCTTTTTACCTGGCCACGTTTCCACATGCTTTCACACCACACCACAGTTCTCGAACAAGTCACTTTAAGTTTCTTCAGCACTGGGTGATGGTGATACCCTTGGTTGACTGGTTCCAGGTTTCGGGACTGGGTAATCGTAGTCGTCTCTGGGAGCTCGCGTAGTAATCTTCTTCTTTGTCTCTTTTACCCACCTCTGGGCTTCAAACTCAGTCTTCTTTTTCAGCTTGTCTTTTACCCTAAGACCTTGCTGTCACTTCTGTCTCCCAGATCACGTTTTTCTATACCCTACACTACCCTGCTCACTCTTCTCTCCTCTCTCTCTCTGTTCTTTTTCCGTCGTAGTGTTCTCCTCTCTCCCGATGTTGTGTTCCCTTAGTTTATATAGGAATGGACACAAAGGATTTCCATTTGGGTCATGCCTTTGTCCATGCTACTTCTCTACCACCTTGTTCACAAGTACACTGAATTCCCCTCTAGCTACATTCTTCCACACATCAACATTCACACATCACTACCAAACTGATTAGTAAACAACCATTTCGCACCAGATGGACATTGAAAATTCCCGCTGACTCAGGGAAGCGCTTTAACACAGTAATTATCCTAGCGAAAGCTACAGCACCAACGTCCATATGCATTCACTTAGCCTGACAAAAGCATCAACACAGTGCCCCATGGCAATACCATCTGAACAAGCCCAAGACTCCTGCTCTTCAAGGTCTGTTTACAAAGCAACTTCAGCTGACCGAGTATTTAGCACCGCTCGATGCTCTGAGGTCCTAGTGGTCAAATTTTCCTCCCTTTCGCTATTGGGAAGGTTCGAACTCGGGAGGGTCCTCACTACCTTAGGTGCCATCTATCACGTGACAGTTAATTACCTGACCACTTCAAGCTCCTTGACACAGTTTGACCGTATGCGCTAGGTGAGGGCGTTACTGCTAATCAGCCCATTACCTGATTCTCCACCATGCGCGGCATTCTTTTCCTCTAAAGTGCTTAGGCCTTTTTTGTGAGAGGTTTCGCTCCTTGACACATCACCATAATAGGACATGACAGATTACTTTGAAGGCAGGTCCTGAAGGGGTCACCATAGGAGAAGTACATAAAGGAGGTCACCACAAGGGTAGGGCATGAAAGGGCTCACACAAAAACATGACATGAAGGAGGGTCACTACAACATCAAGATATGAATAGGATCTTCAGAAAAAGCAGCACGTGAAAGGGGGGACACGACGGAGAACAGGAACGGTGTCATCACAAGAGCAAGACATGAGGGGAGTCACACAAGAATGGGACACGAAGGACTCACACAAGAGCAGGACATGAGGGGAGTCACACAAGAATGGGACACGAAGGAGTCACACAAGAGCAGTGCATCACCACAAGACCGGGTTGTTATAGGGGTCTCTTTGAAATCCGGTTAAGGTTTCACCATGAGACCATGACATAGTTTGCTACAGAATCTGAAGTTTTCTTTGGGTGTGTGTGTGTTTTTTTTTTTTCCCTCTCTCTCAGATTGAATTCTTTTGAAACTAACAATGGGCATGGGGATAATAACACCAGAGACAAGGTTTTCCACTTTTACCAGCAGCGTTCGTTGCCCTGCCTGCAACACTGCCCAAACACTACAACATCGATTGGAGACTTGGTGTAGATCCGCAGTGTGGATCTGCTTCAAAGGGCAGATCTATGGTTGGTCTAACCATGTCGGAGTCACGCACTCTCCAGTGTGCCCTTTTGGTTGGTTTGAGACAATCAATGCACAGAACTGACCTCTGCTCTGAGCTTTACATAAAGCACGCTGGCGTTGTTCACACAGACCCCGAGAGATACAGACACTTGCAGTGTTGGCCTGGAAAACTCAACAACACTCAAGAATATGTGTCCTTTACGTGGATGGAGACACCTCAGCACACTGAACAAGTCGAAACACATGCGGACCATGACCAACACACATCACAATGACCGTAAGGGACATAAAGAAACAGAGATGGATTTAGAAGGCAGCAAGCTGGTGGATAGATGGTGGGTAAAGCACAGGCGATGAGGGATTTAAGGGTGGCGTTGACAGAGGAGTGAGAGGGGAGAGGAGGCAATAATGTTGTCAGTCTTTATCAATAGATACAAGATATTGAGATTGTAAAAGTGAAAAAACAGTCGAAGGACGATATTCTGCATAATGTTATGGATATTTCTGCCATTTGTATGCTGCGGGGTATCAGTTTGTCCTTTGCTGTTCCCAGTTTTCTCCCTGGGGGATATGATGTATGGCGATCTCCTTCTCATTGTGTCTTTGTCTCTCTCTCTCTCTGTGGTCACATTCAGATGTTTTATTCATAAACGACACACTGCGAGAATCTGATAGGACAAGAACGCTGTCAACCAAAGCAGAGCACGTGAATTTCATGTCCATGTGGGGGAAATAAGGGCTGAATATCTACCACTTTTGTAGATTGTGTGTGTGTGTGTGTGTGTGTGTGTGTGTGTGTGTGTGTGTGTGTGTGTGTGTGTGTGTGTGTGAGAGAGAGAGAGAGAGAGAGAGAGAGAGAGAGAGAGAGAGAGAGATGAAGACGTCGACGACGACGACGACGATGATGATAACGATGATGATGATGACGACGATGATGATGATGATAATGCTGCTGCTGCTGCTGAAGAAGATGATGACGACGACGACGGTGATGACAACAATGTCGACGACCACGATGATGATGATGATGATGATGATGATGATGATGATGATGATGATTACGACGACGACGTCGACGATGATGACAACAATGTCGACGACGACGACGACGACGACGACGACGACGATGATGATGATGATGATTTTCATTTTAAAGAGTTATGCAGTTATGCAAATACATTAGTTTTTCTACCATTCAGCTTTTAACCTGGAAAAGGACCGACCGTTACCGGTCAGCTTACTCTAAAGACATCACATTAACTAACGATAAGTGAAGAAGAATTCAAGCTGGATTGTAGGGTTCGATTATACTATTTCAAAGGGTTAAAAAAAAAAAACCTGAACTCTGTAAAACAAACAAAAAAAACAAAACACAACACACGATCAATCGAACTTAAACATTACTTTCTGAGACATACTATGTGGATAATTTCACATAGATGGATGGACAGATACATAGATAGATTAATGTGTAGATAGATAGATGGATGGATCGGTAGATGGATGGATAGATAGATAGATAGATAGATAGATAGATAGATATAGATAGACAGACAGAGAGATAGACAGATAGATAAATTGATTGATAGAGCAATTAATTGACTGATTCATGTGAATCATTTTCAAACAGTGCATAGACAACATCAGAAGTTCAATGTCACGTACAGGAGACGGACAGTGCTTTAGGCAGTAAAAAAAAAGGATAGGATACGCATTTGTTATGTTTTTTTTTTTCCGAAAATGCTAGCATGCCACACACTTCTATCCAGTATCAATCAAACGGCGACAATGCAGCGATAACAGAAACAGAACAAGCAACAGTTTATGATCATGATAGTTAATATACGTATACTGATTAATTAATAGATAAACAGACGTAAAACACTTTAGAACGGTACAAAAATCATACCTAAAGCTCGAAACGAAATTATCAGAGATGGACAGTACTTCACGCAGAAAAAGACAAAGGATAGAGATATGCCATTGTCAAGCTATTTGTTATTTCAATACTTGTATGCTGCACACCACTATCCATACGTTGATCAAACGGCGATAACTATCAATAAAATCAAGTGAACGTGACAGTGATTTATCATGATATGATTTTTAAAAAGCTACATATCGCTTTTACAAGTTAAAAACGGGGTTTGTCTGATTCACACCTCCTTGTCAGGTACGTTAATCAATCAACATGGTTTGACAACAGAGGTTTGCCATAGTTTGTCACGTACTTAGGGTTTATAAATCTTGATTGATTAGTTCGGAAAGGTGCAAAGAAAGATTCTGCATTTTGAGCGCATCGGAAACATACACTACACTTGAATGGGAAAAGCTTGGTTTGAATAGGTGATATATGGGCACCAAGCCCGGAGGTGGAGAAAAGCAGAAAAGAAGACTCCTACGTCAAAGAGACGACCACAGTGGCCTAGTCCTGAACCTGGTGCCAGACGGCCAAGGCGTCACCGTCACGTAGTACTGAGACATTTTTGCAGTGACCTGTTCGAGAACTGTGACGTGGTATGCAAGTACGCGTGTGTGGAACCTGGCCAGGCAAGACGCCTATTATAACATATAATCCGGAATTATAAACTATTTATCTCTTGTGTTTTGATTGTATTTTTTGTGCATTTGGGTCTTTCCTGTGTATATCATGAGAAGGGTTGAAACTATATTTCTTGTTCTAAGTCGTGTCAGAAAAGATGCGAATACTTGGCACCCTGTTCCCAGAGACAGTAGAATATTTGGTGGGTGCTGGTTTATACATCGTCCTAAGTTCACTTAAACAATGACATCACGATTTTCTCCGACTCGGACAAGCACATATGAAATCCGTACCTGGATAATGACTATAATATGTACACCTTATATACTTACCTGGATGCTTAACATATACTTGAGAAGTAATTACGCCAAGAAAAATTGCTGCAAATAAGTACACATAGAACTAATTGGCCATCTTCTTCTTTTATTTCTTTTTTGCCGACAAAGTACAAAGGATCTAATTGGTGTGTTCTGTCTTTTTTCATCGTATTATTATGTGCATGAGCTTTGTTTTGAAGGATCCAGTAATATATGACTGACTTTGCACTGGTGTTCTAAGATGTTGGCATTTTCCGTAAATACTCCCCCCCCCCCCCTCTCCCCGAGTTGCTTGTATGGACCGTGGTATCATTGCAAAAAAAAGTTTAAACTCATTATAAAAAAGACGATCACCAGTAAAATAAGAAACCGCAGCTATCTTCGTCTCGAAGCTATTTCCGCCATGTGTAAGAAATAATGTTTGTGATAAGGTCTGAACACGGACAGTTTGCTGATTATTCTTTGTGAACCAGTTGCAGCGTGTTTCTTGTTGTACCATACAAAGACAGATTTCTCCATAATTACTTGGGGTTAATGACACCAAAAGCTACGAAAAATCAACCAATAGTCCCTTACAATATTTAATTTCATTAATGCATGTAAGCCATTTATCTGCTGAATGCGTTTCTTGTTTTGTGTTGAATGACAAGAAAAAAAAAATCATTGTTCCCGAACCCAACTGATTTTCATTTAGCACATGTGGGAATTAAGATGGTAGTGAATGAGCTTTTAATTTTATTAAGATCTTGGACAGTGACTGAAAAATGAATAGAGGTCTGTAGTTCGAGGTATCAGAATTGTCACCAGATTTGAACAGGGTATCACTTGCAAATTTAAACTGGGCGAAAACGTGGCATATTTCAAATGCATAAGTCATATGTTTAAGTAAGAGATTCCCACAAGAGTTCTGTTTTCCTAATTTTCCATCAATCCCATCTAGTCTGCGACTTCTCGTTTGCTTCAAATGGCATTTAGACGGGCACAGGAAGAAGGGGTGTGGCGTTTAAATATTCCTAAACTGCAAAATTTGATGTTTTTTTCTGTGTTCATTTCATAAAGTTCATTTGGCGTTAGTTAATTATCCGTTTGGTTTGAAATAATTATTTTATCCGTAGTTCATGGATAGCTTTCCATCTAACTTTTTTTTTTTCATTGTAGGATACGTGTTCTTGAAAATATTTTCTTTTGCTGCAAGTTTGAATGATCTAATCTAACTGCGTTGCCTTTTTAATGCTTGCAAGTTTCCACGAATTTAAAAGACACTATCACACAAGTACGATGCAGCTTGTTTTTCATAAGTCATCCTCTTTGGTTGAGCACTATGTTTTACTCTTTGCGTTTTCAATGAAGGATGTTTGTCAAAAACAGAATTAAACGTGTGTTATCAGAACTCTGGTACTTTGCTTTATTGTATACGTTTCTCAAAAGGAAGTTCACAGATCTATGAGAAAATTGTCTATACGAAATTTTGCAACAGTTTGAGATCTGCTCTTTAATTCTATTTCTTTTCACATATACATACTGGGAAACGATTGCTGCATCCAATTGAAGGTACGTAACTCTCACATCTGGATCAGAGACAAGATGTGGTCAATTAATGTTTTGCTCTGGGAAGGGGGTGGGTATGTTAATAATTGGGAAGCAGTTGTACTTAGTTGTCTTATCCGTTCATGATGTTTGCCACTGTAACAACTCGATCTCATAATTAAGTAAGACACGGGTTCTGTGGCATCGCATGATGTTGCATCAATCATGGCAGTAGGGTGTCCGTCCAATTTACATTCTCTGACGGGTTTCTTTCCACAGATCTGATCTGATGATTGATTGATGATCGATTTTGTTCTTTCCAAGTAATTTCCTGCCAAACTCCTTTATTTCAAAAGTTTTAAGTTGACGTAAACGTTGAGTATTTGATGAATATGAGTTTGTAAATATGTAGAGTTGGAAATAGTGGAATCCCTCTGATACTGAAACGTGAAATTATCAGGGACAACATCTGAAAGCCAAACTTGGATGTAACTAAATAATAAAAGGATTTGCTTTTGTATAATACAATATGCAAATGACCAATACGAAGTTCGTCTTTGTTTGATCACACAGTGGGTAACTGCATCATGGTGCTACAAACACGAAGTGCTATTAAAAAAAAAAAAAAAAAAAAAAAAAAAAGATCAACACAAGTCAGCTGGAACAGGCAAGTACGCCGATCCAGGTGAGTTGTTTACACGAAAATTGGGACATGCAATTTTGCATTTCATTCTCGCTTCGGTGGAAGCCAGTGCAATGTAGGGAAGTGGGTTGAGATTTTTGTTGTTGAGGATTTTGCATTGATTTCAGAGCTTTGGAAGACTCCCTGCAAGATGAGAGAGGTTCGTGGTCAGATGGTCAGAACGTTTGTCTGTGAAGTAGACGTACGCGAGTTGTATGGGTGGGAATATTTTTCTGTGCTTGAAAGTCCTCTGTGTCCACCCTGCAGTAAATGGTACCTGAATCAGTTCAGAGAAAGTTGAAGGCAGCGGAAGATGGATGCCGTCTTCCATCATGTTGTGCCCTTGATATGGAGAACCTCTGACAGTTCACTGCCCCTACGGCCATGAGGCGAAGGAAAATTTAACCTTTTGAAAAAAAAAAAAAACTTTAACCTGCAAGTAAAAGAGTGATGGTGGTCGAAACAAAACTTAAAGAAAGAGATGAATGGCACTGAGTTCGTACTTCAAAATTTAAATGCAATTCTCGATATCAGCATGTACAATCAAAGGAGAATCCAGGGTAACTCAAAGGTGCCTTACAGAATGCTTCTGGTCGTTTAAAATCAGCTTGTGCATGCATTTATTGGTGTATCTTCCATGTGTTATCGCCTAATTATTATAAAACCACGGAACATCGAAACTGTTTCGAACAATATTAGAAAATTCTTACAAGAATATCATGTGCAAGTGTGTGTTTTCTCCTTGAAAATGTCTTAGATTAAAATGAGTTGTTTGTTTTGTACAGTTATCACGATCTCTGAAAACTATTGTTTTATGAATGTAACGATCACGGTTATCTCTTTTACAGATGGAAAGGTGCCGACTTCAAAACTGTATGAGTGAAAAAAATACATACACAAATCCCAGAACTATTGACAAAATAGAAGACTAACTTTCATTCATTACGTCAAAAAACAAACAAACAAAAAACAACCAACCAAACAACCCCCCCGCCCCCCCCAGGTTTGTTGAATATACGTAGATTAAAGAGGATGTTCTCGGCATGTAGAATCAGTGTTATTGTTGTTGTTATTGTTGATTTTTTTTTTCTCAAATTAGTGTTTTTTAATCGACTTAAGTTTTTATCGAATTAGACTTTAATGCAGGCATGCTTACCCTTTAACAACAACAAAAACAATTGAATCACACACCAAACTCTATACATTAAAAAAAAAGCCGGCATTAATAAGACTGCAAACTCATCACACGCACTCTACACCCACCCCCCTCCCCGACTCCTCTGCACCCCCTCCTGTTTGTGATGAAAAAAAAAAAGAATAAAATAAAAACCCACACACACGCACAAGACTTTCTTACACAAAGAAACTGGATACTGCGATCACTGCCTGGGGTCAGCGCTCGCTGGAAGACAACGACACAGTTCCCGGTGACCACACATGAGAAGGAAGATGGATTTACTGTCAACGGACTTTGTGGATACTCAAAAGAACCATAAACCAGAAAAAAAAGTGATGCAAATAACTGTCACTGGAGACAATGGCTGTACCGTACCTCGCCGACATAAACTACGGCATTGATCTTTAGGGTGGGTCTCACAGATAGTTCCTGACACTGGTCCGTGTTAATGAGCATCTTGAAGAGCGTATGTCCATCGCCTACTGTGATGACAAAAAGCAGTGTAGTATCTGAATACAATATTGTGTTAACAAATATCAGGCAGGTCATTACCTATACAGCATTGCGCCAGCAAACATCAGGCAGGTCATTACCTATACAGTATTGCACTGACACAACATCAGGCAGCCAATTATCTGTACAGTATTAAGCTTGCAAAAATATCAGGCAGCCAACTCACTGTACAGTACAGTTGTTTTTAGACTCCCTTCTCGCTTGAGGACCAAATAAGTATGAAAATAGGTCCGTGTTAAGGCAGACCCAACCCATGGACAAGGAACTGGCTTTCTCTTCATGTCAGGACTCCGATAAGGCCTTTTTAGAATCCAGCCACAATTGTCATCTCATTTATTGCCGGTGATAATGTCTGCACACGAGTGTGTGTGTGTGTGTGTGTGTGTGTGTGTGTGTGTGTGTGTGTGTGTGTGTGTGTGTGTGTGTGCGCGCGCGCTTCTTTCTGTGTGTGTGTGTGTGTGTGTGTGTGTGTGTGTGTGTGTGTGTGTGTGTGTGCGTGCGTGCGCGCGCGCTCGCGCCCGTGTGTGTGTGTGTGTGTGTGTGTGTGTGTGTGTGTGTGTGTGTGTGTGTGTGTGTGTGTGTGTGTCTGTGTCTGTGTGAGCGCACGCGCGCACGTGCACTTTTAGGGTGACTGTTGCAAGCGAGGATTGATCTCAGGACCCATGGATCAAGAAAACGAAGCTTTAATTACGAGGCCAAGCACGCCCAGCTGTGTCTTAAATAGTGAAGTATTTTCCCGTATTGTACAGTGTGACGTTTGTCCTAGCAGTCATTCACCCCATGCCGCGGGAATTTTTCAGACGGCTCCCGCTGAGCCGGTGAGACTTTCACATAAAATAGAGCGCAGAAAACCCATCCAAATCATTTGGATGAAATTTAATATTCGAAGTCCCTTGTGTGGACGTACTAACAAAACAAAACAAACAAAAAACATAAAAACAAAGAAAACGAACACACACACACACACACACACACACACACACACACACACACACACACACACAGAGACAGAGAGAGAGAGAGAGAGAGAGAGAGAGAGAGAGAGAGAAGAGAGAGAGAGAGAGAGAGAGAGAGAGAGAGAGAGAGAGGGAGTATATTACTGAGACGTTTCATGTAGGCTAAGTTCCCATCCATTATTCTGTATAAAAATAAGCCATCTGTGCCTGTGGTGTGGATCTCTCTCTGTCTCTGTCTCTCTCTCTCTCTGTCTCTCTCTCTGTCTCTCTCACTAATAAACACACATAGAGTCACTAATGTTCGCGCGCGCACACACAAATACACATTCTTAGGCACACACATAAAGCACGTATGCGTGCGTACTCACCCACACACAAAGACACAGAGACTCACACACAACACACACACATACACGCACACACACACATACACACACGCACGCACGCACGACCGCACAAACACACACACACACACACACACACACACCACACACACACACACACACACACACACACACACACACACACACACACACACACACCCGAGTAAAACAGTCTGAAAAAATATTTAATCCAATAAGTGAATTAGTGGAAAATGAAATTAAGTGGACATTTCAGTTAAGCTTTTGGTGGCTTTAAGACATGAACATATTCATATCGTAGTATGAAAGTTTATAACCTCTCTCTCTCTCTCTCTCTCTCTCTCTCTCTCGCGCGCGCTCTCTGTGTGTGTCTCTCTCTGTGTCTGTCTCTCTCTTTCTCTCTTAACTTGCGCGCGCGCGCGCGCGCGCGCGCGCGCGCGCGTGTGTGTGTTGTGTTTGTGTGTGTGTGTGTGTGTGTGTGTGGGCTCGTAAGTGTGTATGTGTGAGCACGCGTGCACGCGAACGTCTTGCTGTTAAACTGTCTGTCTTCAGTCTTCAGTCATTCTTTTTATGCTGCTTGTTCTTCTCATTGCAGAAAGACGAAGTTATTGTCGCACAGTTTTCAAAGTAATCTGTTCTTAAACAGTATTATTGACATTCTTTCAGACACAGTGGCAAGATACTGAACTTCTTCACTGCAGTTTTCCGCAGCAGACGAACTGACAAAACCATAGCTGTAGAGCGATTCAGAGACAAACTATTCATTTGTATTGCAGCCGATGTTCTGTGATTTGTAAGAACACGTACTGTGTTCAAACGAAGACGTTTCTTTGTCACAGTATTTTGTTTACCGCTTTTACAATTCAGCCTGAATGAAATCCTCATTTCTACCTGTTGTTTTGCAAAGAATTATGTTGCATATTTATGCCTTTATTGCCGTGATCTTATTCTGCTATTGCTGATGTCTATGCCTTTTTTCTTCAAGTGCATGTTCACACCATTTTTTTTCTTTTATTGTCACATGGCCCCATTTCATACATAGTTCAACACCGTCATCACTCGGTTTAAAAACAAGCTCACGTAGGCATAAATAGGTTACATCTTGCGCGCGCATACACACGCACAAACACATGCGTACATACCTATGCACACATAGATATCCACACACAGAACTATGTGCACACGTGTGTGTGTGTGTGTGTGTGTGTGTGTGTGTGTGTGTGTGTACGTGTGTGTGTGTGTGTGTGTGTGTGTGTGTGTGTGTGTGTGTGTGTGTGTGTGTGTGTGTGTGTGTGTGTGTGTGTGTAAGTGCACAAATAAAGTTTGAATTGAAAAAAAAATCGACCAGGTATAGTGCCATCGATTCCATCAGATCACACACCGACTATGACCGATTTCCGTCCGCCTGGAGACTGTATGTCACTTCTAGTTTCTGGAACTCTGTGTCCCTCACCTGGAAACAGAATCTGGGTCACATTCGCCGGTCCTAGAGATTTCTCCCCTCTGCCCCACTTCTGGTGATACCAAACGCCATTGTAGCAAGCAGGGTCTTTTCTGTTAGGCAGCAGCAAAAAGTAAATGCAGTGCACACACACACACACACACACACACACACACACACACACACACACACACACACACACACACACACACACAACACCTCTCTACCAATGCAGAAGGTCAAAAGCTAACTAATAAATGGTGAATACTGGATCAGTGACATCCAACCGTTCTTCGTAAATGTTACACGCTAATACCATCATCCACTTTCTTGACTTCGTGTTCAGCGCAGAAACCATAGAAGCTGTGTTACTACACCCCCGCACGAACGGAACCAATCATGTGACAATACAGAAGCAACTAGTTTCGACATCGCAGGTTTTCTACAGGCCAGACCAAGAAGAATGATTAAAAAAAAAAAAAAAAAAGAAAAGAAAAAAGAAAAGCCGTGACTTAGCTGAACTTATTGGGCGCGCGGCGTTCTCTTATGACAGCCGCCGGTTCGTGTGCTATAAAATCGACCAAATCCTCAGAGGACAGGAGAGTCGTGTGACTTTAAAGATTCTTGCCTCGGACCGGAAAACCATGCACTGCACTCAGCGAATGTGGATAAGCGCTGATGATACAGACATCTCTCTCTCTCTCTCTCTATCTGTCGGTCTGTCTCTCAATATGTATGTATGTATGCATGCATGTATGTATGTATGTATATAGATATATACATATACATGTATTGAGGGCTGACTGCCAGAACCCAGTATCTCTCTCTCTCGCACACAGACACATCTATCTATATATATATCATTAAGGTTTGTCTCAAATTACAACCTGCCTCTTCACATCCGTGCGTGCGTGCTTGTGTGTGTGTGTTTATGTGTGTGTGTATGTGTGTGTGTGTGTGCGCGTGCGTGCGTACGCGGAGGCGCGCGGGTGCGTCCGTGCGTGCATATAAGTGTGTGTGTGTGTGTGCGTGCGTGTGTTGTTGTAGATGTTGTTGTTTCGTTTAATGTCTGTCCACACATGAAAAAGTGAGTCGAGTTGTACGTTGAAATGTCTTTTGTGTGATTGTGCAGATGAATGTGCGCATGCATCAAGTAAACGTCTTGATATTGCATGTTTCCAAGTATCATTAAAAAAATACAAAAGCATAAACTTCGAAGAAGCGAGAAATAAGAGTCTATTATATAATCAAAGTAAAGAGCGAATAGGATTCCTGATAAAGCCTTGAAAAACTTGAACCATACGACCGTGTGTGTGTGTGTGTGTGTGGGGGGGGGGGGGGGGGGGGGGTATGTGTGACAGACAGATAGACGGACGGACAGACCGGCAGAGAGAATAAAGGGAGGAACTTAATACAGGAATACGGTTTATCGGAACGACCTACCTACACCACGGTTATACAATATATAAATTGATTATAACAAAAAGAGTGATGGTTCACATGAATGAAAGGGCACACACACACACACACACACACACACACACAGTTAAATGCACCTTGTATTTAAGCATGGGTCTAACTAATATTATACCGACCGCAAATCAGAATAAGTACCTCGTGCCATTTTTTCCTGAAAGGAAAATGGTAAATTTGCAAGTGTGCTAGTAGTAGATCTTATCAAGAAGGAAAAAAAAAAGAAAGCTGAAGTATGCTTTCTATTATTTTTTTTTTATCATGACACAAACAACTCACACATTTTCACCCTTTCCCATACAGCTTATCCCAAGCATTCCTTGCAGGAAACGAACCCGAATTTTGTTTAAGCCTGTTAGACCAATATCAAAGGGCAATGACTCTTCCAACATCAGCGGAAGCTGAACGGTTTCCTGTCAGCAACAAACAGTATGTCATGCCTGAGCTTCCTGTTTCACATCACGACAGTAGACAATGCGTCCTGTCTCAATCAGAAGCATGAAAGTATGTTTCAAAATATGCAAATATCTAGGAATCGATGACTTGGTTTCATCCAAATTACTCGGCATAAAACGGAAGCGAGTCATGTATACAACAAGCAATCAACTTGCAGTATTGTGAGAACACAATATGCCATGCAAAAGCAGTTAGAATCTACACATAGAGATTTCTGGAAACAACAAAATAAATGCAATACTTCTAGATTCCCTTTTTTTGTTACCGCAAAAATATCTTAAACTACTGACTGAAAAACTATGCCTGACGAACGTATAAATTTGGAAAAAAAGAAGCGAAATCAGCCGACTTGACGTCAATGCTCGCGACCTACAAACGGGAAAAAAGATCTCTACACGAACTCTGTGAGAGGGAAAACAAAAGGTGCTTTAAGTATGGTACTGTCGAAGGTGAAATTTATTTTCTGGACAACTGATACAGATACATGCTATTAACAAAAAGACTGTTAAAGCAGCTGTCTTATGATCAACAAAACCAAAGCTTAATTAAGCAAAGCCCGTGTGAAATACTTTTCAAAGACAGTCAACAAATCCATATCGCAAAACATGTCCAGGGACTGCACAACTTGAAAAAAAGACAATAACTGGTTCCGTATGTCAGCCTGTAAATCATGGTCCAAGCATGCAACAAGATCTGTCTGTATATTACTGCCATGCTGTGTTTATATAGACCCTTATGGGTCCTCGTGACAATCACAGACTGAATCCGAGTCTTAGTCAAAAACACACACGCGCCCGCGCACGCGCGCGTGCTCTCTCTCTCTCTCTCTCTCTCTCTCTCTCTCTCTCTCTCTCACACACACACACACACACACACGTAACCAAGCAAGAAAGGGCAAGCGCGCTTGCATTCGCAGAGAGAGAGAGAGAGAGAGAGAGAGAGAGAGAGAGAGAGAGTTCTATTCTGACGTGGCTAGTCAACGCACAATCACTGTCACACCTGCAACAGCCACAAAACAAAAAAAGACCTACCTTCAAAGACAACATGTGTTCAAGCGCGCGCTGCCCCAGTCCACAAAGTTCTGTTTGATCTTTTCGATCCCCTCTCCAGATGTTGAAAGTGTTGACGTTAAACGCCTAGAGTGTACACGTGTTCAAAGTGAAACTGACACTCTTGTTGCTTCACTGTTTCTGAATACCAAAAGTCATAGCCAACACCGACGCACTAAGCTATTGTAAAAAGGCGATCAGACTGTGAAAGAAAAAAAAAAAAAAGATGGAATCGCGCTAGGAAGAGTAAAAGAGAAGAAACAAATGCAAGAAAGCAAACATACGAACAAACAAACCAGCAAACAAACAGCTTCTGCTTATCAGCATTTCCCTTTTCATCAAAGTAAAACAAGTAATACAGTCTGGCCAACACATAGAAATCCTTTTGTCTCTACGCACGAGTTCCTGGTTTTGATTCATAGTCTCTGGTTTACGCACGACTCTCTATGGACTAGGCACGATTGTCTCTCTGGTCTGAACACGATTGTTTTTGGTCTACACATGACAGAGTGTGGTCCAAACACAGTCATCTTCGATCTACGCACGATAGTCTTTAGCATACAGACGATAGTCTTTGGAACACACGCGACAGTCTTTGGTCCACGCTCGATAGTCTTTTGGTCTACACATGATAGTCTTTGGTCTAATCATAGTCTTTGGTGTATACTCGATTGCTTTTTTGCTCTACACATGATAGTCTTTGGTCCACACTCGATAGTTCATTGGTCTACACATGATAGTCTTGGGTCTATACTCGATAGTTTTTTGGTCTACGCATGATAGTCTTTGGTCTACACGCGACAGTCTTGGTCCTAACTCGATAGTTTTTGGTCTACACATGATAGTCTTTGGTTCACACACAATAGTCTTTGGTCTATACTCGACAGTTTTTTTTGGTCTACACATGATAGTCTTTGGTCCTCACATGATACTCCTTGGTCTACACATAGTCTACGGTCCGAGCACGATAGTCTTTGGTCTACACATGATAGTCTTTGGTCCACATACAAAATTCGTTTGGTCTACACATAATAAATCTAAAAGAAAAAAAATTACTATGGCGCCGAACGAAATTTAGCAAACAAAATGACACGAACAAGACAAACGCAAG
>JADBJO010003053.1:107500-115000 GCA_016801955.1 Conus betulinus | reverse complement strand
AAACTATCCAAATCCATTGAATGGGATAGATATGCTATAATAGATTGATCTGTTGTATTTACTTGATAAGATCACTACGTAATGCTGGATGATATATAAGGGAGGCAGACAGTATGAACATGGTTGTTTTCTTTGCGAATCAATTACTGCTTGACCTATATCGACCCGTGTAATTGTTTTCATGATTTCATTGTTGAATAGTATCCCTATTAAGTCGGCTAAGGGTATCACCAAAAGCATTAAACGGGAGACAAGCAAGTAGGCGCTTGACTATATTCTTCACGTTGGCGTGTTTTATTGGAAATATAGGGCTCTTTGGAAGCTGAACAACCCTGGCATTGCAGATCAGGTTTCTAGAAAGCTGAAACCACATTGAACTCTGGGGAAACTGGAACTGAAAGTGGCCTACGGAATTGTTAAAGATTTACTCTGCTGTTTGGCAGCATGTAAGCATTGTTGATGTGATGATAACTTCGCGTACTAGAGTCCCCAAGCAGTTTTTTTTTTTTCTGTTTGTTGCGTGAAGTTTAAATCTTTCATGGAGTCAGGGAGGGATCGCCAACAGTGTTCACAACGCCAACAGTGTTTCTGACTGCAGAAGCGTGAGAGGTTCCTGGCCGAAAGTTTTGTCTGCAGGGGGTTTCTTTCTTTGGGGACTGATTTCGAAGCTTCATCAAGAGTTTCTTCTTACATGTAGTGAATACGTCAAGCGACTTCCATATCCACCAGCCTCCCGCGTTTTAGCATTACGTTGAAACCCTATGAAAAATTTGAGGTGTAGTTCATATTTCTTGAACTGCCACACTGCAAGGGTCTGTATCTCTCGTGCTTTGTTAAAATAGGGACGTGAGAGAGAGAGAGAGAGAGAGAGAGAGAGAGAGAGAGAGAGAGAGAGAGAGAGAGAGAGAGAGAGATGCACAGTCTCGTGATAACATGCGTCATTTGAAAGCTCATCTTCACTAACATTCATTGTTTGAAACCTCATCTTCTTCACTGCCCCATTGTTATCATATTCATCATCGTCGATCACTTGCAAATGACAGACGGACTGACTGACCTCAATTCAAGTTCTCTATTCCCATAGCCTTTGCTATGACAGAGAAGACAGACAAATGCGTCTCAGGACACAGAGAAAGACCGGGAAGCAGAGAGGAGGCCATTGGACACAGCATAGTATAACGGATTCTGTCGATCATTCCTTCTGTGGCAAGAGCTCTTGTCTGTGGCACCCGCTTGGTAAACTGACGGGGAACGCAGACGGACATGGAGTCAGACAGGCAGGCGAACAGACAGATCACTACGTTCGCTTTCAGGCATCTTAAGTCTCCATACTTTCGTTTACTGCACTAACACAGGAAGTCTGCCTTGAGGTGAAGGGTTATACGTTGTGACAGCTTCGGTCCCAAATGATTCAGAACAGGAAATTGTGCTGGCAAGGTTGTGTAAGCACAGAGCACAGAAATGACTGCTTTGTGACGTCTGGAATGGGGGGGGGGGGGGGGGGGGGGTCCGGTTTTCTCTGTATGTCTGTCTGTCCTCCTGTCTATCTGTCTGTCTCTGGGCTGGATGAAAAAGGGCATTCGTACTGCTTATCTCATTACTCTGGTGAAAGAACATTTTGTTTCGTTTCGTTTTGTCTCTGTCTGTCGGTTGTCTGTCTGTCTGCTTGCTCCCCTCTGTCGTTCTGTCTCCCCCCCCTTTTTTTTTTTCTTATCCTTCCCCCGTCTCTTTCTTCCACCCTCTCTGTCTGTCTGTCTGTCTGTCTGTCTGTCTGTCTGTCTGTCTCTCTCTCTCTCTTACTCACACATCTCTCTCTCTCTCTCTCTCGTCTCTCGAATCTAACATTTCAAAATTTCTCTCTCTTTCAAAAATAGAGAACAGGAGAAATAGAGAAACAGAGAGAGAGAGAGAAAGAGAGAGAGAGAGGGGGGGGGGGGCAGATAGAGAGAGCGAGGGGGGGGGGGGGCGCGGGGGGAGAGAAGGGACATTGTGCTGTTTATGTGTCTTTGCTCACAAACGTGTGTGTGTGTGTGTGTGTGTGTGTGTGTGTGTGTGTGTGTGTGTGTGTGTGTGTGTGTGTGGAGAGGAGGGGTTGATCAGGGAAGGGAAGGGGACCCAAAAGTGCGCATGTATGCATATACACTTACTCAGGAGATAGAGGGGTCGAAAGATTTGTCTGTTCATATCAAAGCTTTTCTTTTGGTGGGAAAAAAGACGTGATTGTTACGGTGCTTCACAGATGAATGGCTGTCTCCCCATCTCAGTATTTATCTGCACTGATTCCTCTGTCTGTTTCTATTCCTGTCTGCCGTTATCGTTATCTCCCTGTGTATGTCATAAGGAAATTGTATATTTAGGGAGTTTGTATTTTCTCTGGAAAAAGCAAGAGACATACCTTTATTTTGTTTCATCCTCTGTTTATTCTGTCTCTCGTTACCCCCTTCCCTGTCTGTCTGTCCGTCTCTTTTCTGGATCATATTCGTTTTGTCTCACTCTCCAATTCTGTTTGTCGATCTGTTCTCTCTCTCTCTCTCTCTCTCTCTCTCTCTCTCTCTCTCTCTCTCTCTCTCTCTCTCTCTCTCTCCTCTCTCTCTCTCTCTTCTCCCTGTCTCTCTCTCTCTCTTTCCCTCTCTCTCTCTCTCTCTCTCTCTCTCTCTCCTCCCCTCCCTCCCTCTTTCCCCTCATATCTGAACTGAAAACAATGAAACAATTCAAAAAAAACGCAAAGCTCGGTGTGATTATGTAAAACGTTTGACGTAAAACCTCCAAAAGTCGCTTTTTGATAAGCTTATTGACCATAAGAAAGATAGATAACTTTAGCATACGACGAACCATCAACAACAGTGTAACTAGCGGTTCAAGCAAATGTTTCCCCTCATACCCTACAGCTTCACTGTAGGCATTTTCAACGACAACAGTCTTTCAGCTGCTGGTACACTGTTCCCCTCTCAGGATAGACGCGAGGGAGATCACCGCACAGAAACATTTTCACTATGTGGCAAACTAAAGACAAACAATGTCCAACGTTTGGTTTTCCTCCTTTAGGTGTACATGAAGTTGGAAGACGAACAACCTTCACGAAAGACAAAAACGCGTCAGGTCCAAACGAAGTCAGTTCCAGTCTCCTGAAGCTATCTCTAACCTATATCACAGAAAAAAACCGATGCCTACGCTTTGTTTGTTCATTCCAAAGATTATTAACTAACAGCAGTGAAAAAACGCACATCGAAGCAAAGACCCTTACAGAAGAAAAAATCGTTTACATATTTTGCACACTCTCTCTAGTCATGTAGACATGCAGTCATGTAGATATGCAGTAAATTCACGTTACTGATGCCTATCCTCATGTATGCTGTTACCATATCAGTATCAACATGCAGTTTACAAACTTTTCCAAAGTGACTTTCGTCACTGCTTCAAGATAATTTGCTATTGTAAGTGATTAGACACACTATCCCAGTGCCTACAAATGTCATGTAGAGGATTTATAATGCACTCATGCAACGTGTATCTGTACGCCAGCATACTGGTCATGTAAAGATATGTACTTCCCAATTTTTTCCCCGAGGAGGGTTGGCCAGGAAGGATAGATTTTTTCACTTCTTCTTCTTTCTTACTTTTGTTTTTAGCTGTCTAACTTTTATTTCGTTATCGGCTATTTACATTTTTAAAAGATTTTTTTTTTCACAATAGAAATGCGTGTTTTTCTCTCCCCCTCCCTCCTCTCTCTCTCTCTCTCTCTCTCTCTCTCTCTCTCTCTCTCTCTCTCTCTCTCTCCGCCCTTACCAATATGTTCTCCTATTCCGCACTGCTTTAGAAAACCATTCTAGCTTTTTGAACAAGAATACTGAATTAAAAATGTCATATGCCTGTGTACTAGTGCAGACTTCAACATAAATTAAGGACCACACCGCAAAATGCCTTAGGTGCTTTCAAAATCAAATATCAAATAAAGGTTAGTAATTGCCAAGGTTTCTGAACGTGACAGTCGTCAGGCCTTCTCAATAAATACTGCCAAGCATGCACAGCTGCACTGACTCCCCTTGAGCGTGCAGAAAAGTGCTCTTGTTTGGCAAAACAAGCTGTTTGTCAACAATCCGTGCACACTGACTCGAACTGTCTACAGGTGAAAATCCTGATGCATGTGACAGCATGAAGGTATGGGAGTGCGTTGTGCTCACCACAATGGCCATAAAAACCGTCGAATACCCGTTCTGAAGCACAACACCGACATGCCAGCGAGACGAAAGTTGAGAAATTTCGATCGTGCCCGAGCTATCGCCTGGCTGCAGTACGGAGTAGGCGTCCGAGAGGTGGCCAGAAGGCTGCAAGTGTCACACTCGGTCATCATCCATCTGAGACAGCGCCATCAAACCCACAGGCACCGTCCAGGAACGGCCACGCCCAGGGCGTCCCAAGAAAACCACGCAACGTGAGGACGGTGCCTCTGCAGACAGGCCCTTCGGGAGAGGACAACCACCGCCAATGCCTTGAGTCAGCAACTGCGTGCTTCCACCAACACAGCAGTAAACGGGCAGACCACTCGGCGTCGCCTACATGCCGCCGCCTTGCGTTCCAGGCGTCTGGTGAAGAAGCCCATGCTGACTGCAGGTCACAGAGCACGCCAACTGCTTGGTGCCAGGACCATTTGAGGTGGACTCGTGCTCATTGGGGCCATGTCCTGTTCACCGACGAATCGCGCTTCATGTTGAGCCCCAAAGACGTCCGCATCAGGGTGTGGCGGCGCCCACAGGAGCAGCTGCAAGATGATGCTATCCAGGAGGCGGCTGCTTTTGGAGGTGGCTCCATTATGGTTTGGGGAGGCATCAGCCGACACTACAGGACTCCTCTCTACCATGTGGAGGGCATGCTCAATGGGCAGCGCTATCTGCAGGAGATCTTACAGCCTCTGGTCACAGCGACCCTCTAGCAGATCGGACCCCAAGCTGTCCTCCAGGATGACAACACCACACCACACCGCTGCAGGGCTGTCAACACTTTCATTCAGGAAGCTGGGATCACCAGGATGGCCTGGCCTGCGAACAGTCCAGATCTCAATCCAATCGAGAACATCTGGGGAGAACTTGGCCGGCGAGTCCATACAAACCGCCCACGTCCAGCTAATCGGGAACAGCTGCTGCACGTCCTGCGGCGACAGGAGTGGGAAAACATCCCCCAGGCCGGCCGTCATCGCAAACACCATCAACTCCATGAGGCAGCGCTGTCTCGATTGGTTGCTGCGCGGGGTGGACACATCCGTTTTTGAACATATTAAAGAAACACGTTTGTGGATTTTCTTTTCCCAGGGTGGGTCTCTTTACACTGCTTTATCATTGCAAAACATTCCGCAATCCAAATGAAATTGCTTTAATTTGATTCACAAGGGTTGCAATCAAATATCTGTACACATGAAACATTTTTGTTTTCCCGCGTGTTGCATTTGCCAGACAGATTGCAAGTGGTCCTTAACTTATGTTGAAGTCTGTATATAACTGCCTAATGAATCAAATATCATTTCCCCTAAGGCTATGCTGATGATACTAGTCTGGTGTCAGATGCTTTTAAGTCTTCTTCTTGTGTAGGAATATTATATGCTACGTAAGTGTGTGTGTGTGTGTGTGTGTGTGTGTGTGTGTGTGTGTGTGTGTGTGTGTGTGTGTGTGTGTGTGTGTGTGTGTGTGTGTGAAAGATACTGATAATGTGTATGTTTTTCTTTAAACTTTTTGTTTGTTTTTCCTCCAATGCTAACATGAATCATCACTGTTCTGTGATAATTAGCCCCCATACTGTGTAATAGTGTTCTGTGTTAATACCCTTAGTCCATGAACTGGGACAAGGGCCAGATGGAAAAAGCGCCTTCTTGCTTATCTGTTACTCTTGGATATAAAGATGATTAATCCCCCCCCCCCCCCCCACCCCCCCCCCCCCCCCCCCCCCCCCCCCCTTGGACCCCCCCCACCCCCCCCCCCCCCCCCCCCCCCCCCCCCCCCCCCCCCCCCCCCCCCCCCCCCCCCCCCCCCCACCCCCCCCCCGTCTCTCTCTCTCTCTCTGTCTCTCTCTCTGTCTCTCTCAAGTCAATTACTAAAAAAAAAGATCTTGGCAGCGAACAAAACAAAACAAACACGGAACAAAAAACAAACAAACAAACAAAAAACCGGTTCGCACGTGCAGACTATGGCCCTGCATAATTCATCTCCACACGGTGGAAGGACGACAACGACGGACCGAAGGTGACAATTAGACGACTGCCCAGGCGGCCGGTGGGGTAGCTTTTGCCCTGACAACTTGTCGCCAGACTTCTTCCTACTTTGTCTTCGTTTTCGTTTCGTTTTCCCCATTTTTCCTTTTACATTTCTGTCCCTTTTCCTTTTTGGTTCTTCTCTTCGTCAACGTTCCCTCTCTCTCTCTCTTTTTTTTTTTAACCTCCCCCCCCCCTTTTCCCCCTCCCCTTTCCAGCTTTCTCCCCACCTGTTCGTGTGTGTTTTTAACTATATTCTTTACCTTTTCATATCTTTTTCATGGATTTGGGATGTTTTCGATATTATTCCTTTTTTTTCTCCCTAATCGTTGAAACTCTTCCTTTTTGTACTCCCAGTTCTTACATACAGGGAGTACTTTACAGTGGGAACGAAGAAATGCTCTGTGTGTGTGCGTCTGTCTGTCTGTCTGTCTGTCCGTTTGCGGTCAAAATGTGCTCCACTCGCTCCAGACAAAACTACTGGACCGAACTTTCTGAAAATTTGTGGGTATGTTCGTTATGGGTCACGGATGATGCCCCATGTTTTGTTTTTTACCGTTCTATCCTTTACTAACAGCTATAACGGTCCATGACGGGTTTTCTTTTTTTTATGGAATATCTCAGAAAGTACTAGTCCGATCTTTCTGAAAAAATTGTAGGTATGTACATTATGGGTCACAGACAATGCCGATGTTTACCAGAATAGCCGTTACTAACGGCTATAACGGCCCAAAACGGTTTTTCCTTCTTTAAGGAATATCTCACGCGTATTCAAGATAAACTGGGGAGTACGTTTATATGCTTTGCATCTTGTTTTCTTATCTTTTTCAGTAAAAAAAAAAAGGACACTAACAGGAGAATGTGGGAAGGTCCTACTTTTTTCCTATTATTCCCATTTTTACGTACTTTTCGCGTTCCATTTCCTGTCCTTCCCATTTTTATTTCTATCTGTTCCCATTTTCCTCACAGTTTTTTATTTACCCTCTTTTGCTGGGTAATTAAAATTCTTCTCCACCCTCCTTCAAATGTACAGACTTGTTCATACATTTCCCTTCGCCACCTTCTTTTTTTTTTTACCCCCCCCCCCCCCCCCCCCCTATTTTCCATTCATTTTCTCTTCTTTTTCTTTTACCTACTTGTTCACTTTTTCTATCTTTTTCTTAGTCTGTCTGATCTATTTCTAACCTATCTTTTTTTCTTCTGTCTACTTGTTCATTCCTTGTCCTTTTCTTTTCTTTTCTGTACTTGTTCATTTCTTTTCT
>JADBJO010003053.1:87500-92500 GCA_016801955.1 Conus betulinus | reverse complement strand
GTGTGTGTATGTGTGTGTGTGTGTGTGTGTGTGTGTGTGTGTGTGTGTGTGTGTGACACAGTGATAGTGCGCGCGTTGTGCGCGCGCGTGTGTGTGCGAGTGCGCGTTTGCATATGTGTGTGTGTGTGTGTGTGTGTGTGTGTGTGTGTGTGTGTGTGTGTGTGTGTGTGTGTGAGAGAGAGAGAGAGACGAGAGAGAGAGAGAGAGAGAGAGAGAGAGAGAGAGAGTGTGTGTGTGTGTGTGTGTGAGTGTGTGAGAGAGAGAGAGAGAGAGAGAGAGAGAGAGAGAGAGAGCGTTTGCAAGCACATGCGTGCGTGCGTGCAAACGTGCACTTGTGTGTGTGTGTGTGTGTGTGTGTGTGTGTGTGTGTGTGTGTGTGTGTGTGTGTGTGTGTGTGTGTGTTTTTAAAACTTTACTTTGAGAATAATCAAAGTAACAAGATGATGAATATGTTAAGGCCTTCACGGATATTTCATGCACGTAGTGTTACCAAAGTTTAAAGACAGTAAATACAGTTATCATTTTCAACAATAAAGTTATACGAAAAAACTGTCATTTCTTTTCGATCACGATTACTTACATACATTGCTTTATACACTGATGGTGAATGTTATAATGCGAAAACTGTAACAGATATGAAGTCATATTTCGTCACGTATCAGACCATTCAATGCTGATTCTGTCAATCGGAGGTGAGCACATTAATTAATGAATGACTATTAATACCACGTGAATTTGGACGTTTTGCCGACCGTAACCTCAAGCACCCTCAACTTTTTGAAATTATTCTAAACTATACAGCTCTCTGAAGTTAGATGGATACAGTATAGCTTTTGCTGGTTTTCCAGCCACATAGCCATTTCAGGCAATGAGGTTGTTGATCAACTTATCAAGAGTGCCATAAAGGAGTTGAGCAGATTGTCTGTCCCTCACACTGATCTGAAATCCAAAGCCCAGGCTTACATCACAGAACTTTGCAAGAGGAATGGAACTCGAATACAGATAAGAAACAGTTCCAAATCCGTCCGCACTTGAAAGAGGTTTTTTTTTCCATGTTCCAGAGGTGGTCGTAAAAAGGGAATAGTCTTGTGCCGTTTGTACATAGGCTGCTTCCTTTACACCCATTCTTATTCTTTAAAAGGTGAAGAAGCTCCGTGGTGCATTCCATGTCATGTGCCACTCAGAGCAAAACATGGGTTTTTTTTAAAGTGTTGGGACTTGCATGATGTGAGACATAAACACTTTACGAAAACCTTGGTCAGAGATGTCCCACCAGATGAGATCTTTGAATTTCTGAGGGAGTTCAACATTTTTCTGCTGATCTAAGCTTTTAAGAAAGAAAGATTATCAAAGAAAGTTCCCGTTTGTTTGTTTTTAGAAGGTGTATTTGAAAGGGTTCTGTGGATGATTAAAAAAAAATGATTTGTAGTTGACTTCAGCACGGTGACAATCTTGATATGGCCGTTTGCTGTCGGCTAGGCTGTAAGCAACATTACCTTACGTTACCTTACCACGTATACACAGTAAAGAGTCATGCATGTTAAAACCGTCAGATAACGTCACGTGAACTGAGTACGTATGCAATACGTTGCTTTAAAGATTTTTTAAAGTCCACACACACTGTCTGATAGAACGATCCCTGAGATGAATTTTTCACCTTGAGACATGCCTGTGTGGTCACTGCTTAACTGGTCAAGACAGCAGCAGTAATCAAGGTCAGATATTTCAGAATGCTGCTGTGGTAGGCAAAATTAAGCTAGTCAAGTTTGAATTAGAGGGAGGGGGTGGTGGTGGTGGTGGTGGTGGTGGTGGTAGTGGAGGTGATGGTGGAATGAAAGTGGCACAGAAAGGAAAAAGAAAGACCTGAAGGTGAGAGTAGGACCCAGAGAAGTACTGTTTCTAACTGCCAAACCAACCAACTGCGAGCAATCCTGCATCATCTTGAAGCCTGCGCTGTGTTTACGTAAGCTGATGGAAGTAGCATGGAAAAAAAAAAAACCCCACCCGAATGCGAGTGGGATCCAGAGAAGTACATTTCTCAACTGCCGAACCAACGAGGGATGGAGGAGGCATGAAGATTAAATGAAGAAGAAATAAGAAGGCAGGAGTAGGAGAAGGGTGAATGAAGGGTTGAATAATAGCATTCACTCAAGGGCGTTAAGAACACAAGCACTGAAGCAGGCGCTTGCTAGGCCATCTGCTGTTGTTAGTGCTGACTGCTGCCTACACTTTGTGCACCTGTCATCTGGTGGTGTTCTTAATTATGTATCTGCATATACTCCTCCTCTTCCCCACCCACACTGTACCTTTCTTTCTTCAGTGGCATGCATTGAGCACAGGGGAATCAAAACTTAGGCAAATTCTTTCTTTTGTTCAAGGCAATTTGTTTTGTTCTAGGCAAATTCTTTCTTTGTTCTGTTGTTTTATTGACGCCTTTCTCACTGTGCCTCGGTAGCTACCTGTCTTTATCCCCTTTCTCTGAATCCTTCAATCGACTTCAAGGACATGGTCAAAGACAATGAATGAAGGAGGGAGAGCCCAAGGACCCTCCTGGGCCGAAGCCAGATTCTGTAGCCCGGATCAGACAGGAGAAAGACCAGCCATTGTCAGGACATTAACCGAGTTACAGCAGTTTCTTAACTGACTTGTCTTCCCCGTCAGATCAGATTTCGGTCTGCGGAATAGCCCTGGTTTTACAGGTGGAGTGAAGGAAATGAACATGGTTAGGAAATCATTGAAGAGAGGGAACAAGAAAAGCGCTGGTATGCAGGGGAGAAAAAAGATCAGTGGATCCTGGATGGAGTGTTACGGAAAGACAGGAGTGCTGAAAAAGAAAGAAGTAATAAAATGAAGAAAGAGAAAGACGTTGGAAAACACACACACACACACACACACACACACACACACACACACACACACACACACACACACACACTCACAGGCAGACAGACACAGACAGAGACAGAGAGAGACATATTGACTGATCGATTGATTGATAAATAGATCGATTGTTCAATTGATTGATAATCTTTATTTCCAAGGGTAAACAGATAAGCACAAAAAATGCTCCCTCCCACCCCCCACCCCCCACTCCCCATCTGGCCCTTGTCCGTTCAAGGATTACGGATGTTAACACACAGACATTATTACACAATCTAGAACTGAATATAAGAAAAACAGTGATGATTCATGTTAGCATAAACGAAAGCATACGTATACACCAAAGCTGTCACACACACACACACACACACACACACACACACACACACACACACACACACACACACACACACACAGAGAGAGAGAGAGAGAGAGAGAGAGACAGAGAGACAGTGAGAGAGAGAGAGAGAGAGAGAGAGAGAGAGAGAGAGAGAGAGAGAGAGAGAGAGTTGTTTGTTGGAAAGTTTTTGCCTGGATAAATGTATAATCTGGAAGGTTCTTCGCGATATGCTTAACATGAAGTACATTAAAACGACAAAGCTAAGAATCAAAAAAGCCCTCAGCTGCATCCTCAGCCAGCCCCGCTCCCTCCCCCCCCCCTCGCCTTTCCCCTCGTACCAGACGCCCATCCCCACCCCCTTTCATTATACGAGGAGTAATTATACCCTCTACACACAGCTACATTCATCCTTGCAATGCAAACCGTCAGTCAACTCACCACTCCCCGTCCAAGTGCACCTCCTACCCCCCGCCTCTCACCTCTCTTGACGCCCCTCCAGTCTTTTCTGAGACCTAAACTTCTACAACCAGAGAGAGAGAGAGAGAGAGAGAGAGAGAGAGAGAGAGAGATGAGAGAGAGAGAGAGAGAGAGGGGGGGGAGGAGGGAGAGGGAAGGGAGGAGGGAGCGGAAGACAGAGAGAGAGAGAGAGAGAGAGAGAGAGAGACAGACAGACAGACAGACAGACAGACAGGCAGAATCTCTTCTCTGTTCTTGTACGTCACAGACTTAACAGTCTTCCATTCTCGTTTTATCCCCAGTGTTATAGACGTGTGTTTTATCCGCTCCACATTTATCTTTGTAGCCTCCCATGTTTACCGTCTTCTCCGCCTCTCCATTACGTCTGACCCTTCCGCATTTTTATCGGCTGTAATGTCTGCCTGCCTGTGGTCTATCTGTCTGTCTCTCATGTGTGTGTGCGTGTGTGCGTGCGTGCGTGCGTGGGTGCGCGCGCGCGCGCGCGCGTGTGTGTGGTGTGGGTGTGGGTGTGGGTGTGATTTTTTTTCCTATTTATTTCTTTGCCTTCATCTTTTTTCTTTTCTGGGAGGGGGCTGTGGCCATTTTTTTATTTTTTTGTTTGTCTTTATTTTGGCTTGTTTGTTTAGAAACATTTATAAAATATGATCACTACTGATATGGCTTTGTTTCAGATAAAAACGTAACCATGCAGTCACAAAACACACCTAGCTATATATGCTCTAAAACGTCCACATCCAAAACAGACCTTAAAGCATAAATTTGAAACGTACGGTTCTTCTACTGAATATAAGCGATCCTACTAAGTCAATGACTGGGTCATTACATTTGAGAGAGAGGGAGAGAGAGAGAGAGAGAGAGAGAGAGAGAGAGAGAGAGAGAGAGAGAGAGAGAGAGAGAGAGAATAAACTGGTAACTCTTCTCTTTTTCATTGTTTTCCATCTCATGCTATTCTTTTACTTTGGTCAGCATTACTGGTGTGCTGTGTAATATTTTTGTTGTTGTGTATCCTTAACGTCTTTTGTGCTGATGACTTTTTCTTTCAATTTACAAATGCCATTTTAAAAATTGATTTGCATCTATATATGCTATATTAGACCGAAAAAGAAGCTAACTTACTAGGATCTATTGAAACCTCATCAGTCTTGGAGAGATACGTTTTTCACATGCATCTTATCTCAGACTATTGACACCCCTACCCGTATAACCACAGCAGAACATCAATTCACTACCTTTATGCTACTGTCTCACAAAATATCATCGAACAAAACGTTTCTGTGGACGAATACAGAGAACAGTACGTGTC
>JADBJO010003053.1:77500-82500 GCA_016801955.1 Conus betulinus | reverse complement strand
CAAAGTGAAATCTGAAATTGTTCGAAATTGGAAATGAAATGAGGCAGGGAACAGTAAACAATAAACAGTAAACAAGTGGGGTAGTTTTTGCTCCCATAAGGAAACCTAACACAGAGTAACTGTTTATCCAAGACTGGCACAGCCCTTTAAACTTGAATAAAGTCAAACAAATACAAAAACGAACAACCTAATGGACTGTGATGTGTCTCTATTTGACGCCAGGAGCGCAGATACAGCCAGCCGTGTCTCCCTGATGAGTTCCGACCCAGCGGACGAAAGGCCTCGGAGCAGGCAATACAAATATATATCTGCCTTTAAAAGAGATTGCGATGGTTCCCTTATGCAGCCAGTGAAGAGTTTTCATATCTTTAATATATATTATTATTAATTTCATGTTCCCAGTTTTTACATCTTCAACTTCCCCCCCCCCCCCCCCCCCCTCTTAAGTTCAAAGTTTTGCCAAGTCATTACTACTAAGACTATTTAAATGTTGGCCTGCGTTTGTTTTCCCCCCCACTATTAGATTGTTCGTCTTTGTATTTGTCTGACTTTATTCAAGTTTAAAGGGCTGTGCCAGTCTTGGATAAAAGTTACTCTGTGTTAGGTTTCCTTATGGGAGCAAAAACTACCCCACTTGTTTACTGAAATTGTTCGGTGAGCATTCCTTCAGCTTTGCCGTCCCAGCTGTCTTGAACTCGCTGCCTCTTAAATTAGAAAACTTGCCCGCATTACTTTTCTCTCTAACGAGAATGAAAACAGATCTTTTCAGCCAAATATTTCAGACAATTATGTTCCCACATATCTTTTACACAATAAGTTCTGTAGTAAATTAGTTGTTACATGTGCTTTCATGATGAAAAAACTGCTTGCCCATAACTCGTTTGCGGTTATGGGCGTGGAATGATCTATGGAAGCAAGAGTTTGTATGTTCGTTATTAAGTTGCCTGTCTCCTTGAAGAAATCTTTTTATTATATGTGAATGCAGAAAGGTATAAATGGTGAAAGATCTGAATGGTATGTGAGCCCAATGGGTAGTCTTTCCAATAAAACTGCGCTATACAAATACTACTTACCACTACTATACTCCTAATGCTAGCGTGATTTCATATCTAATACTGAGAATCGAAACCGAATAAATCGTGAAACATTCTCGACGCACCGAGAAAAAGGAGAGTATTTCTGCTGAAAGACAGCGGAACAAGCTCACAAAAACAAAACAAGAAGACTTCAAGACTTCGTCATCGTGTGTGTGTGTGTGTGCAATGTTATCATGCCATGTCTGATTCACGTTTGAAATAGAAACGCGGAGACCAAACTTTCCGCAAATTCAGAGTTTCACTATGAGAGAGTGATCCAAAGAAATCTGGTGTGGCAGAATATCAGATCGGGCTGCAAACGAAAGACAATAGGTGATGCTAACGAACCAGCAGACATCAGATGAATCAGGCTCTACAAGCGAGCTGTTTCCATAATATGTCTCATCTACTCATATGCATATGTACATGACGAGACAAAAACATATTGCCCCATCTTCCGCTTCACACGTAAGGAAGATGTCTATGTATGTTGTGCCTGTTACCGTGAGCGTCGTTTTGTGAACAAGAATGCTAAGGAGGAGTCAGTAGATAGTCAAACAAAATCCTCACCGATTAAGCTTCCGACAATGTTATTTTTTTTTCATTCGTGTTCCATTAGTTCTGGGAATAAAGGACAATATGCGTATCTGTTAAAGAAAATGGTGCTATGCGCGCAGACGTGCAAATGCCATTTTTGTGTTGCTTTCGTAATGGTGTAAGCGCCGCAAACGTACTGATTCCTCTTGCACCAAAGTCCTTGGTCTCGGCGAAAGGTTCCTTTGTCTATCAGTGGAGTGCAAGACTCATTACATTGGGAAAAAATGGGGGAGAGGGGCGCGAGCGATTTTGATAGACTATTTCATGAGAGAGATGCAGTCACGTTCCTTGATCTATCTGACGGGAAGAGAAAGGGCAAGCGGGGAATAAAACGTGGGTGGGAGGGGTGGCGGGGGTCGAGGGGTTGGAGGAAACAGGATGGTGAGGGTGGGAAGGAGGGGGCTGAGGGCAGCTATCACAAGTTGGATCGATACACGCGATACGGTAATCGCTTGTCTGAAGTCACTTCCCACAAAAGACCCCATAACGCATTTTCCCAATGCCTCAGGGGAATCAGCGAAACGGGGCTGATTTAAGATTGGATCCGTTGTTGTGAACATGTAATCTTCTATAGGGAGACCACTCTGCACAGCATCGTTTCCTGGTCCAGGCCACTCAGAGATCAGAACTGGATGAATGAGGTCCTGATCAGGGAAGGACGTGGTCTTGCCAACCCATCTGCATGTCAGGTGGGACCCCGGCCTGAAGGCCTCCGTCCTGTGGGGAAGACACTCCATTGTCACGTGCCCCAATCACCCCACGCCCACAAGCACTCCCCTGTGGACGGAAAAGATAACGCACCCAAAGTCACTTTCCGGATGGTAGGTCCAGACCGACCTTGCCTTTTTTTCTAACATCATCCCCTCCCGCGCAAAATTCTCAATGCGCCCCAGACTACCAAACAAATCCATCAGCAGTCACACGTGGATTTGACTGCGTAAAGATCCTGTACTTGAGCCCGATTCCCGTTCCTGTTCCAAAACCACGCCGCGGTGAGTGAGTTAGGACACGGTCCAGACCCCATCCACCCTCTCCTCCCCTTCCTCCAGAATGAAATGTGCTCTTTGATATGTTTTCTCCTTTGGGACACTTTGTGCATTTTGAAGGAAAGGGGCGGGGGGTGGAAAGGGAGGGGGGGGGGGGGGGCGTTTAGGGTAAACGGCGAAGTCGTTTGGATTAATTAGCAGAGGGTGGGCGGGTGTGAATTTGTGTTATTTGGTTATGTACGTTTCTTCACCAGGCTGACATTTCGGGGGGTGGGGTGATCAAGGCATGTGACACCAACATGATTTGTTGTTGTTTTTAGTAACAAGGGGCCAAGATGTGGAGGCACCGGATAAATACCTTGCCATGTGTCCATGTCCACTCCAGTCCTATTCACTTGCACAGGTCATTAACCACTTCTGAGCACCACACTCACTGCGCACCGTGAGAGAATTGTTCAACAGGCGTGGCTGCCCCTCTCAGGTAAACACGTGCCTCATTTTGCTTCTTGTATACTGTTCGGCGAGGTCGTCGCTCTGCCTGCACTTAGCCTTGTGCCGGCGCGCGAACCACCGCGTGTGCATTTCAAACTGGACAGTTTGACACTGTCAGGGGCAAAGTGTGGCAAACGGACAGCCAACCAGTCAACAGGAAGCAGACACAGAGCCAATGATCTCCACAGGAAACGGTGAATCCCGTCAACATCCCGTCACCATGTGCAATGGAAAGCCACCCGGCGAAAGGCAATAGTACTTCCTCTGCCACCCACCCTTATCTTTGGTGTGGGAAATCCGTGAAATCTTTTTCGGTTTTGTTGAGCGGTATCTCGGTAATGATCTTTTATCAGAGACGGCAAATATCGCACTGCTTATCTTTTGTTAGGTACTGGAAGACTTTCCGGCGATTAGCTTCTGTTATTGATTTAAAAACATATCACAGCAATTATCTTTTGTCAGTGACTGGACATTGTCTAATTGATCTTTTGTCAGTAGTTGGATTATACCCTGTGGCTGTCTTTCGCCAGTGACTGAAAGATATGGCGGAGAGTTTTTGTTCATTTTTCTTTTTTCTTTTTTTCCTTATTTTCTCCTTCTGTTTTTCAGTGTTGGACAAGTACTGGAATGAATCGGAATGATCGGGATGTTGTTTGTGACTAGAATAGTTCCCAGCGGCTATCTTTTGAAAAGGACTGAACGATATTCTGCTGATTATGTTCTGTTATTCACTGAAACGTAGCCCCCGCCCCTTCCTTTCCTCTCCTCTCCTCCTCCTTGATATCTTTCTTGGAGTAATGGGATAATATTCTTTTGATCATCTTTTATTTGGAACTGAATGATATCCCAATGGTTCATTACTCTTCTGGACCGAGTAGCATATTCCTGGTAATTTTCTTTTTGCTAAGGACTGAATAATATCTCATTGGTAATTTTCTGTTATAGACTGTAAAACTCTTGCTGGTATTTTTTTTTCCCATATGTCCCGCTGATAATCTTTTGCTAAAAACTGAATAATATACTGCCAGCAATTTTTGCTAGAAGCTGAACGATATCCCATTGGTATATTTTTGTCAGGGATTGAACTTATCCCGCTGTTAATCTTCTTTGGGAACTGAGTAATATCGCACTGGTCATCTTTTGTTAGGAACTGAAATGATATCGCGGTGATCATCTCTTGATAGGGATTGAATATCATCTCGCTGGTAATTTTTTGAGGACTGAATAATATCCCGCTGGTATTCTTTCAATGAGGTATGAATGATATTCCGCTGGTCATCTTTATAAGGAATGAATAATATCCCACGGGTAATTTTGTTTATTAGGGACTGAATAAGATTCCGGGGGTAATCCTTTGTTAGGTTTTGCTAACTTGCTTTAATAAGTAATGAATAATATTGTGCCAGCCATCTTTTAATTTGGACTGAATATTACCCCGCTGGTAATTTTATTTTGGGGGGTTATGGACTGAATAGTGTTGAACGGTGTTTCTTAATAAGGTGTGAATACTATCCCGTTGGTCATTTTTTGATACGGAATGAGTGATGTCCTATCGTTTTGTTTTGTTTGTTGGTAGGGTCTGACTTAAAACCTATTACTAATCTTTTGACAAGGAATGACTGATATCCCGCTGCTCATCTTCTGATAGGATATGGATAATACCCTGTTGTCTTTTTTTTGTTTGCTTATTTGTTTTTGTTTTGTTAGGGACTGAATAAAATACCGCAGACAATCTTTTGTTACGGACTTAATAATATCCCGGCGATAATCTTTTGTTAGCGTCTGAACGACATCCAAGTGATTATCTTTTGTCAGTGACTAAAAAGTGTCCCATTAAATATCCAGTGCA
>JADBJO010003053.1:67500-72500 GCA_016801955.1 Conus betulinus | reverse complement strand
GGCTAGAAACCTTCCATACAAAACGATGGATGGGCAATGAGAGTTAAACGGTGTAGTCATTACGGGTTTAGGGAGCTAGAAACCTTCCATTTAAGATGACTACTTAATGAATGTGTAATGAGAACCAAACGGCATCTATTTGTTTCCAGCACAGTCAGTGTGTGTGCGTGATGGGGCTCTGGTTTTCACCAATGGAAACAGAAATCTCATCGACCATTTGATTTGTTTTTCCAGTATGTCATTTTTCTTGCTCTGTCTGTGGCATTACTCCCAAGCCTCTCATTCTGGGCTTTCTTGTGCACACCCACACCAAGGCCCTTCCCGTTCAAAACCTGGTGCTTGCTTTCCTGATGTGAGCTGAGGAAAGGAAGGGGCAGTCAGCGTATTGACATAATGTCATGTCACAGACAGACGCATGGAGCCCAGAACCTAGCCAAACCACAGTGTCATCGGCACAGGTGGGTATTGAACATGAATGACAAATTTGGGGAGAGGTATAAATGGAGAAAGTTAGTGGAAGTCTGCATTCCGGGAGGAGATGCTGAACCGGTGTGATTCCCTGATCAGAGAATTGCTCTTTTAGAAAGTGAGTTTAGAAGATTCCCGAATGCATGCGAATACGTGTCTATGTGCGATGTGCCTGGTGGTCATGTCGTTTACTCCATCGCTACTTCAGCTGAATAAGCATTTCTTTCATTCTTCCATATGTTTTCGAATCGATACACTCCTTTTTCTCTTCGACTTTCTCCCCCTTGCTTAAGCATGTGACAACATGAGTCAAGCAGTCATGATATCTGGATTTTCCGTGTGTGTGTGTGTGTGTGTGTGTGTGTGTGTGTGTGTGTGTGTGTGTGTGTGTGTGTGTGAGAGAGAGAGAGAGAGAGAGAGAGAGAGAGAAAGAGAGAGAGAGAGAGGGAGGGAGGGGGGGAGAGAGAGAGAGGGAGGGAGGGAGGGAGGAAGAGAGAGAGTGAGAAAGAAAGAAAGAGAGAGAAAGAGAGACAGACAGACAGATGGGCATAGACGGAGACAGACAGTCGGATAAATGAATGAACAAACAGACAGGCACACGATTTTATTCATGCTGTTTTTAGCCCGGCTGACCGCAAAGGGCCATATCCAGACCAAGGGCAAGGTAGACAGAAAAACATACGAACCATCAAAGAGACACAGTAAAACACACACACACACACACACACACACACACACACACACACACACACACACACACACACACACACACACACACACACACACACACACACACACACACACACACACACACACACACACACACACGCACACGCGCACACACACACACACACACACACACAAACAAACAAACGGTGAGCAGACTTAGGTACCGAAAATCCATTCTTGACCAAGAAACTTTTTATCGCCGTCAACCCATTCCATTATTCAGATCTACCGTTGCCTCCTGACACAAAGCTAGAAAACACATCAAATCTATTCGTCTACACCGAGTCCATGGCTAATATGTTCACGTTGCCCCCACATGGTATTAAAACAAGGGGTACCGAGCGACTGGCGGAGGGAAAAACACTCGCTCACGTTGTTCACTAAAAGCTTGACTGAACTGATAAAACGACTGAATAATGGATGCGTAATCAGGACCAAACGCTCATGCAGGCACAGTTACTGTATGGTAGCTTCTTGTTTTCAAAACGGTGGAAAACTGTTTCCAGGAAGAACATTGTAAGTACTGTAAAAACAAAACCAGAGATGATAGTTACTGTTACGTTTCAAAAAGTGTCACTCTGACTCGCACATGGTAAATGCCATACTAAGATAAAGGAAGCTATGAAGATTTAAATGACGAAAACTTTTTTCCCCAGTAGAAAGGGGGGTGGGGAGGAGGAAGGGGTGTGGGTGGGTGGGGGGTTTGGGGGGGGGGGGTTAGGGGGGCGGGGAAGATAGGCTACATGGTTTTGACGTATTTGAAAACACCAAGTAAGTAGACCAAAAAAAAAAAAAACTGTAACAAAGGCATGAGTGCTAAAAAAAACGCTCATTGTAGACTTTCGCTCCAGCTTGAAGCATTCGGCATTATCCTAAAGTCGTCTTTTGTGTGTGTGTGTTCGTGTGTGTGTGTGTGTGTGTGTGTGTGTGTGTGTGTGTGTGTGTGTGTGTGTGTGTGTGTGTGTGTGTGTGTGTGTGCATGTGCGTGCGTGCGTGCGTGCGTGCGTGCCTCATATGCACGCGCGCGCGCGCGCGCGCGTGTGTCTGTGTGTGTGCGTGCGTGCGTGCGTGCGTGCGTGCGCGCGCATGCGCATGCGCATACTTAGTGTGTGTCTGTCTATGTACTTGTATATACAAAAGGAAAGACAGACAGAGAGAGAGAGAGAGAGAGAGGAGAGAGAGGACGAGAGAGAGAGAGAGAGAGAGAGAGAGAGAGAAAGAGAGAGAGACAGACAGAATAGACAGACAGACAGACAGACAGATATTGGCAGACAGATAACCAAACGGACAAAAAGATAGATAATTTAATTCATGCTGCTTATGCCCAGCCGACCGCAATGCCGGCCCCCTATTGAGACCATGGACACGTAGGTCGAAAAACATACAAAACCATATAAACCATCAAAATGACACAATGAAAAACGTGAGCAACAGACCCGGATACCGAAAAATCATTCTTGACTCAGACGCTACGTCGTAGTCAGTCCACTCCATCACCCACACTTACCGTTGTCTCCTGACACAAGACAAAGCAACTCGTCAACTCTTTGTTCTTCTTTACCGAGTCGTCCACACACTGGTATGTACACGATGCCCCCACAGGCAACCAGGCAACTGTGCTGAACGACTGGTGGAGGGAAAATAAAAACAACGTTGCTCTACGAGGTCTAACAGCTCGACACAGAACCGACGAAACGACTGAATAATGGATGCGTAATGAGTACAAAATGGTGTGACGCTCATACCGGTACAGCCAGTGTATGGCAGCTTATCAGCGTCAACAAATTCTGTTTCTGGGATGAACATTGTAATTACCATTAAAAGAAAACCGGCAATAATAATTGTTGTTATCATTAAAAAAAGAACTGTCGTGACTTGCAAACGGTAAGTACCATGCTAAGGTAAGTATAGTGAAGCAACTACGATGTCAGAATCAACGTTTGACGGAAAATGGCGTCTGAACGCCGAAAATAAAATGCAAGAAGGCGAGTAATTATGAATCAATGCCGCCAGTGCGAATGATTTTCACGTGGTAAAAGTAACTGTTGTCCCGAAGAATCGGTCTTGAGACGGTCGTTGCAGGCTTGGGGTGGGGGGGGGGGGGGGGGGGGGGGGGGGGGGGGGGGGGGGGGGGGGGGGGGGGGTTAGACATCTTCCCATACAAAACGACTGAATGATGGACGGGGAATGAGTATAAAACACAAAGTAGATTGAGAAAGTCAGCATGGACCTTGGGGGTAAGAAGCCTTCCATACCAAACGACTGAATGATGGACGCGCTGTGAGGACTGAAAGGAGCAGACGTCATGCCACCACAGTCAGGGTGTGGGCATTGCGGGACTCTGCGTTTCACTGACGGAAACCATTACCTCATCCAATATTGCTTCTTTTCTTTTTTTTTTTTTTTTTCAAAATCACATCTTTCTTGCCCTGTCGGTGGTGGCATTACTCCCGAGCCCTTCATTCCGGGCTCCCTTGTACACACCCACACCCAGGTCCGTCGTGTCTAAGTCCTGGTGTTGATTTCCTGGTGTGAGTTGTGCAAGGGAAGGACGGTCAGCGTGTTCACGTACGCCGTATCACTGACACTGGGCGCCCAGAACCTTCGTTAAAATCCACGGAGTTGTCGACATAGGTGAGCACTGAACATGACAGGCAAATGTGGGGAAGGATGCCATCGGTAGAAGTTGGTGGTGTGTCCGGAGCTTTACTTATTTCATCTGTCAGCAAACTGGCAACGAGTGAGGCTGGGAGATGCGCACAGCAGTTTGCTTGATGGTGGCATATTTTGCCGGTGGGCTGTGCAGCCATGAAATACGGGCTGGTACATCCATGAGGACGCTTCGGTGGAGGTCGCGTCCACTGGCCATCACGCAATAACATCTGACATGGCGCAGTTATGTGCCCAGACTTTTTTTTTTTTATATTTTTTTTTTTTTTCGCTGTCCCCAAACTCTGCGCCACCTCAGAGACGTCTCAGTGCACCCACGCCGCTCATTCCGACACCCCGTCCACAGCCACAGCCCGGTGGCGCCTGTTCTGATCTAACATACGCTTTGCCCAGACATTTCAGTGGAAGGTCCTGTGCATGCCTGCACCTTATGTTAACACAGAGCAGTTTTCCAAGGTGGCACAGAATTGTTCCCGGCTGGCTGGTTCGGGGGTCGGGACAGTACTCCTCTGGGTTCCACTGGTACTTTCGGGTGTATATTTTTTCGTTTCCAAATTGATGTTGTGAGGAGATTTTCACTTTTGGGTCGACGAAATAGGCAATCTGTCTTTCTAGATTTAAATGGACATGTATTGGTGTCAAGGAGTGGTTGTGGTGGAGATGGTGGAGTGCTGTTATAGTAGTAAAAAACGAGATAGGATGTGGGATGGTGATAAAATTGTTAAAGAAATTAGTCGACGTACATGATTATATAGCATATATTCTGTTATATGTTAGAACCTTGTAGAATGTTATGTCTTTAAAAATCTAATGAATAACGTTTTATTGTATTCTCTGTCTCTGTCTGTCTGTTAGTTTATCTGTCTGTCAATCTGTCTACCTATCTCTCATTTTCTCCCCGTTTTTCCTGTTCTTCTTACGTTCTTCTTACTTTTGACTGTCCGTTTATCCTCTCTCCTTCTCCCCCCCCCCTCCCCCCTCTCTGTCTCTTTCATACTTCTCTTTCTCGCTCTTATTGATTCCTGTCTTTTTCTGTTTTCCCCCCACCTTTTCCCTCCCTATATCATCCCCCACTTTATCCTCCTCCCTTTCTGAGCTGTCTTTGTTTCTTCTGTCAACGGCAAACTTTTACT
>JADBJO010003053.1:47500-50000 GCA_016801955.1 Conus betulinus | reverse complement strand
TGTGTGTGTGTGTGTGTGTGTGCGTGTGCGTGCGCGCGCGCGCGCGCGCGCGCGTGTGTCTGTCTGTCTCTCTGTCTCTGTATCTGTCTGTCTGTCCGTCTCAATTTCTCTCTCTCTCTCTCTCTCTCTCTCTCTCTCTCTCTCTCTCTCTCTCTCCCGCCGCTCGCTCGCTGGTTCGTTCACTGTGTATGGCTAACACACACACACACACACACACACACACACACACACACACACACACACACACACACACACACACACATGCATGCATGCATGCATGCACACACATACTCACACATTCACATAGGGACACACTTATTCATTGAACACACACACATACATGTACGCACAAACACGCGCGCGCATGCTCACGCACGCACATACATGCATGCACACACATGCGTATACTTAGCGCATAGAAGCATATCCGCGCGCGCGCGCGCGCATGCACGCACGCACTCACACACATACACACATACACACACGCGCGCGCGCGCGCGCGCGCACACACACACAATTTCTCTCTCTGCCCTCTCGCTCGCTCGTTCATAGAGCAGCTTGAATATTCTGCATTGAAGAAACTGAAAAGATCACATTACGTCCTCACCTAGCACACAGCAGAGAATCTTTTTCAAGGATTTCGTTTTAGAGTGAAACAGCAGACAACGATAACCTGCAACTCTGCCTGCTACACTGTAAGAACCCCAAACACAGACCAGCATCAAGACGGTTATGATCTAGTGTTTTTGTCATTCGGAAAGAAAGAAATGACACTACGGCAACATAGCAACATGTAAACGGCTGTAGCGATACTGTGAGGCGCCACCTCATAATATTGCATTGACAGGTGCTCTAATTACAATAAACTGAAATAATTTTCCTTTCCACCAAAATCTAAAAAAAAAAAAAAAATCCAAATTCTCATTAATCAAATCCCAGCTCACGTATTCTTGAAATCAATGCTCTGCATCAAACCTTCAGTTCTCTATTGTTATTAGAACATGGCCAGCCTAATCTTGCCGAATAGATAGATGCACGAAAGGATAAATCTCCATAATCAATGCATTATTTCTTTCAAGAACACACAAAGCTACAAGAATGCATTGTTACTCTTCCTACATTTTCTCTTAGAATGTCGCTACAAGAATATATTGGTTACTCTCCCCACATTTTCTCTTAGAATGGTATGTGTTTACTTTTGTGTCCATAATTCTTATAATAGATTTCACGATGAGAACATGAATATAAGACCGACTCTCTCTCTCTCTCTCTCTCTCTCTCTCTCTTTTTCTCACACACACAGACACACACACAGACACACACACACACACACACACACACACACACACACACACAACACACACACACACACACACACACACACACACTTCTCGCATCTCTCCCCACTGCCCAGAGAGGACCAATACATAATTCATGATGATCTCAGAGAAATGGGAGTCAGTGCACGACCTCTCATTTCTGTGGTTGATCTATAGGAGTTCCCTTACAACGGGCTGCCCAACGGCCAGTTTCTGTAAAACCAGACACTGGACAGGGTCAGGGGTTAATGAGGGGATTCCCAGCACGGTCATCCTGTCGGTCACGCTGGCAAGGCAATGATCTTCTTCTGATTTAATGGTCATCTCAATGACCACAGCCCGCATGCAGCGTTCACGAACAAAGTGGCGGTTTCGCCGTAGGTTGGCTGCTGGTTGACGCTAGGAACTGGCAACAAGGGAGCATAGGCAGCCAGGGGGAAGGGGATGGAAGTGTGGCTATTGAGTTATGCCATTTGATAGAGGTTTTGCCAGTTTTGTCTTCCCACCGCTCCCCTCCTATCCCATTCCCATCCCCCCACCTCTCTCTCTCCCCCCCCCCTCCTCTCTCTCTCTCTCTCTCTCTCTCTCTCTCTCTCTCTCTCTCTCTCAAGAGATCAGTAAGATACAATGTCATCATTTGATTGAGTGGATGGTCGAGTCAGTCTTAAGATTTTTTTTAACCTTACTGCATTATTCCTGTGCGTGAGGGCATAAAGAAATGTTACGAGTTCATTTGTTTTTGTTAACCTTTGATTCGATACACGCCAGGAATGAATGTGTACTATATGTTTGCAGGAAAGGAAGAGGGGAAATGTTTTTGTTCTGTTGCCTCTCCCCCTTGTCAAAAGACCTCTTTGGTAATGACAATAAAATATCAAAGTGTCAAGTGTGTCTTCTCTCTCTCTCTCTCTCTCTCTCTCTCTCTCTCTCTCTCTCTCTCTCTCTCTCTCTCTCTCTCTCTGCAGTTAATCACAGTAATATTACCAAAACTATTTTCTTCAAATATGAAAACTTTTGCATTTGTAAGACAAACATTTTTTAAAGAAGTCAACATGTATGTTCAAAATATCCAAAGTATAATCTAATTTTCTTCCAGCCATTTCATGAGAACAGAACAGAGCGTGCCTACTCGAACGGCAGATCTCTGAATAATTCTTAGAGAGTAAAGTATGGGCCTCTCA
>JADBJO010003053.1:35000-42500 GCA_016801955.1 Conus betulinus | reverse complement strand
TTTCACCCTACCTAACTTACATTTGATACCTAACTTACATTTTCACCCTACATAACTTACATTTTCACCCTACATGACTTACATTTTCACCCTACATAACTTACATTTTCACCCTACACGACTTACATTTTCCACCCTACATAACTTACATTTTCACCCTACATAACGTACATTTTCCACCTACATAACTTACATTTTCCACCCTACATAACTTACATTTTCACCCTACATTACTTACAGGTCGTCCTCGCAGGGTGTTGTGCCAGTCGGACGGCGGGTTACCATGACACAGACAACTCTGACATTTTAAGGGTCTGTGTGAGTGTGAACATTGTCACTACAACGCACAGAGCCGACCCCTCTCACTCCACAACACACACAGACCTTCATCGACACGACTCAGCCACGTCCTTCCAGTGAGGATCATTTTCTGGTTGGTCTAGGCTGGAAAGGGAAGGGTGGGAGAGGAGAGAGAGGAGGAAGGCGATGGGGGGGGGGGGGGGGGGGGGGGGGGGGAGGGGGGGGGGGGGAGGGGGGGGGGCAGACTAATTTCCCAGAATCCATCGCCGCAGGTCCTAAATTGGTGCCGCCCTCTGGAACTCTTGTGTTTATGATGTGACAAGGACATCGTCGTAGTACAGGAAGTCTGTAAGTAAACAAGGAAAGGACGGCGGGAAAGATTGGAGGGGGCGGGGGTGGGGGAGGGAGGAGAGAGGGGTGGCGTGGGGGGGGGGGGGGGGAGAGGGTAGGAAGACGTGGGAGGGAATAGGAGTAAACCCAGATGTGTTATAAAACAAAACAACAAAAAAAAAAAAAAAAAAAAAAAAAAACATAACAAGCAAAACCAGCCAGAAGTCGCTCTGCGAGTTGTTTCAATAACGGGTTCTTGATTCAAACATTGTAACCACTACAGACTTCACCCGCGGTTCTTTAATAAGCCAAACAATGTAACCACTCAAAATGACCACCCGCTCTTTCCTTGCAACCTGGCCACCTTTACCTGATGTTGTCACATCGCCATTTCTCTCTTCTATTCCCGCGCTTTTTCACCAAAAGACTGGTGAGATTCATTGGGATGTAATGTGTCAACTATGGCATAGTCACGTGATGTGAACACGTTTTCGTCGACGGCGTGGTAACCATAGAACGTTCACTGCAGATCGGAATGGAAAATTATACACCACATGCAGAAACGTCAGAATGGAGGCAAAGGAGCACGTCAGAATGGAAAATTATACACCACATGCAGAAAGGAGGCAACACGTCAGAATGGAAAATTATACATCACACAGAAGGGAGCCAGTAGATCAGAATGGAAAATCATACACTATATGCAGAGAGAAAGCATGCAGAAAGGAGGCATCACGTCCAGCTGTAATGTCAGAACAAATTTATACACCATAATTATGCAGAAAGGAGGCAAAACGTCATGTCAAAACAGAAAACCATACACTATATGCAGAGAGAAGCCAAGCTGTATGTCAAGAATGGAAAACACATACACCACATGCAGAAAGGAGCCAAGCTGTACGTCTGACATGGAAAATAATATACCATACGTGGAAAGGAGCCAAGCTGTATGTCAGAACAGAAAATCATACACTATATGCGGAAAGGAGCCAAGCTGTATGTCAAAACAGAAAACCATACACTATATGTGGAAAGGAGCCAAGCTATATGTCAAAACAGAAAACCATACACTATATGCGGAAAGGAGCCAAGCTGTATGTCAAAACAGGAAACCATACACTATATGCGGAAAGGAGCCAAGCTATATGTCAAAACAGAAAACCATACACTATATGCGGAAAGGAGCCAAGCTGTAATTCAAATCACAGAACAAAACACTCAGTAATTCAAGAGCCAAGCTGTTGTCAATGTGGATTGGGGGAAAAGCCATTTCAAGAAAGGTACGCGGACAAGTGCTTTCAAAATGGCCGCTGGAATTTAAGACATCAAATGGAAATTCAAGTTTGGCCATCAAAACCATTTACAGGTACGCAGACAAGTGCTTTCAAAATGAACGTGTTTAGACATCAAATGGAAATAGTTTGGATCAAAACCATTTACACACCAACTGCAACTAGCGTTGCGCTGAATACAAGGACGTATGACAGACAATTGAATACTGTGTCAGGATGTGAGTACGTATCACAGACAACTGCATACAGTGTCATGATCTAAGTACGTCTCACATGCAACTGCATACGTGTCATGATGTAAGTATGTATACAGACATACATATTCGTGCCATGATGTAAGTATGTATTACAGACGACGACATAGTATTATGATGCAAGGGATTCAATAGAAGATTTTTAGCTGGTCGCTGTTTGCAATCTTTGAAATCTGAAAATGCCCCCAGTTTGTTAACATATTTCACCACGCATTATCTGTTTTCTTGTTTACAGCTGTACTAAATCAGTATTTTTGACCTTGATACTGTTCGCCAAATTCTATACTTACAAGTGTGAGTGAGAAAAACTACCCACAATGTCTATATTTCAGAAACTGCTCATGCCAGGTTAATAGTTACCTGAACTGTAAAAAAAAAAATGAAAAAAAAAAAAAGAAGCCCCACTAAACACTCAATAGATGGGACAGATTCTTCAGTTTCTTTCAAGATCTACCCCCCCCCCCCCCCCGAAAAATGCAAGTTTTAAGTTTTATAACTGAGCAATATAATGCGAACTTAACGAACACATATCCTTATGTAACAAGCAGAAAATGGAAATTCTATGAGACAGTATTGTCCAAGGCACATAAACAAGATTGAAAAAAATAAATACACAGGTGTCTGTTTCGTGTACACTGATACCCTGTAATATCCCGTGTTACATGTGCAGCCTTATTTTCGCGCGTGTATGTGTGTGTGTTGGTACCCTTTAACCTCTGCAATCTTTGCATGATCCTATGGGACTGCTTCCTTATTGTGACAAGCACAATGGTCTTGTACCAAATGTGAAAAGTAAACTTAGTTTTTATGAAAACAATAGTAGCGTTTTTGTATTACCAAAAAGGGAGACCTTTTCATATTTTATTCAGCGTTGTACATATGAATATCTGAATGCATACTGCTTTCCTACTGGTACTACAGTCTACTTTCGGTATGGCTGGCTATACCCAAGCCTTCTTTAATGGTACACCTCGCTTCATCAAAGTCTCCTTTCGGTACAGCTGGCTAGACCAAAGTTTCTTTTTTGGTACAGCTGGCTTAAACCAAAGTCTCCTTCTTTGGTAACCAGTCTCCTTTTTTGTACACTGGATGAACGAAAGTCTCCTTTTTGCCACAGCTGGCTTAACCAAAGTGTCTTTTTTGCTACAGCTGGTTTAAACGAAAGTGTCCTTTTTCGCTACAGCTGGCTTAACCAAAGTGTCCTTTTTACTACAGCTGGCTTAACCAAAGTGTGTCCTTTTTGCTACAGCTGGCTTAACCAAAGTGTCCTTTTTGCTACAGCTGGCTGAACCAAAGGTTCTTTTTGGTGCAGTTGGCTAAACCAAAGTCTCCCTTTCAACACAGCCTGCTCAGCCTTCTACACATCCCCATAGAGTGATACCCTCCCAATCAGCCGGGCCAATAAACATGACTGAATAAACACCGCTCACGTCCTTGCAGCGAAGATGATGTTTGCTCAGGATGTGAAGGTGGAGTTGGCAGGAGAGAAGAAGGATGGGGGAAAAGGGAAGGAGGAGGCGGGGGGGGTGGGGGGGGGGGGGGTGAGGGGGTGGGGGCACGGGGGGCGTGTCCCCATGGACCAGCTCCTCAGCCCATAATCTCTGCTTCCCGGGACCCTGTGTGACTGCTGAGACAGGCACGCTGCCAGCGGTCAGGAGGTCGGTGAGGAAGGAGGACAGCAACTGAAGGAGCCTTAACAGCTCTCTCTCTCTCTCTCTCTCTCTCTCTCTCTCTCTCTCACACACACACACACACACACACACACACACACACACACACACACACACACACACACACACACACACACACACCATACGACTCTCTAAAACCATGTTGAAGTTACTCTGATCAACAATTCCACACACATTTGTTTCAAATGAATTATCACGAATAGTCACCACTATGAAACAGCAGTTAAAATGGTTGATTTCACCACCACCACCACCACCACCACCACCACCACCCTCCCTTTCGGGTAGGAGATGATGGTGGAGAAGGGAAAGGGAGATGGAAGGGACGGAGAATGGGAGGTGGGGGGGGGGGGGGGGTAAGGGTTTCGCTCAGAATTCGGAGATCCTGTTTCTAGTTTCATACCCCCACCCCCACCCCCCACCCCCCTTGAAAAGCGGTGCTGTCAACGTCCTCCCCGGTAGGTGAAACACACGCATAATGTGCTTATTGCTGTATACAGAACGCTTAGCTCACAGACAATGAAGCCAGACTCTCTCTCTCTCAGAGAGAGAGAGAGAGACACCCAAACCCCCTCCCCCCACTCTATCCCCCCCTCCCCAAGACCCAGACTACCCCCCCCGAGAGAACTCAACCCCTTGAGGACGTAGCTGTCAAACGTCCTCCTGGAGACCTCTCTCTCTCTACAGACAGAGAGACAGACTGACAGACAGACAGACTGACAGACAGAGCCACAAACACACGGATTGAAAAACTAATGTAGAAAAGATTACTAGATTATGTTTTTTTTTACTTTCGAATGTTTTGTTATGTTCCAGCAACACTTGAATATGATTTAATCTATGTTATTTTCAATCTTGTTCTCAGCTGATCCGTGTTTTGTTAAGTGTCAGCACAACTTTAGTTTAAATCCACTAACTGGTTTCAATCATTTAATCCACTAACTGGTTTCAATCAGTCAGTCAGTCAGTGCGTGTTGTTCCATTTTAACAAATGTTGAGTATAGGTCACACCTTGACATAACACAAAACAGGGCAAAAAATGTCATGTGCATCATTAATGTATTCTATGTACGTCTGTGAACTATTTTGACCAGAATTCAGGGTCGAGATGAATCAACGGCAAACTATGAGCCCAGAATTTACTTTCAGAAGGTTCCTCACTGCCGAAGCTGAACAGACTAACTTGTTTTCAGGGCAAAAAAAAAAGTAGGCAGAGAGTGTATACCTGACTAATCACAGTTCGTTTTCTCACAAATAACAGTTCTTGTAAGCACTCTTCGAACGTGAAGAGAATAAGGTACGAAAATAGACAGAGCAAACCTTCCAGTCGGTAGGGAAAATAACTAGAATCCATTGCATAGCAGACGGCCTTCAGAGAAGAAACCGTCCAAGCGCTTGTGCCCTGAACTCCTTCCACTGTAAAGGGGCCCGGGCCACATCAGGTCATGACTGCCAGAGTCCCATCTGCTGTCTGTTCTTTTCCCGCTGCCTGCAGTCAAATCCCCCCCCCCCCCCCCCCCCAGGATGATCGTCCATTTCAAGTTCCAATCACCTCGTGGCAAGGTCTTCAACCAGTGTGTTATCATATTCCAAATATGTCTATTACAAGAATAAAATTCATGTACTCATAAATACGTGTTGCGAATGTTTTGGTCCATCAGGGGAAAAAAAAACGCGCGCGCGCGCGCAAACACACACACACACACACACACACACACACACACACACCACACACACACCACACACACACACACTCACTCACTCACTCACTCACATACACACACGAAACAAATCACGTGCGTGCGCGTGAACCCCCCCCCCTCCCCCCACCTTCCCCCTCCCAAACGCGCGCGCGCACACTCTCTCACACACACACACACACACACACACACACACACACACCCACATACACCGAACGCGGACGCACACTTATACATGTGTGGTCGCGCGCGCGCTCACAATAATCTGGAGCACGCGCTCACAATAGTCTGGAGCACGCGCTCACAATAGTCCGGAGCACACGCTCACAATAGACCGGAGCACGCGCACGCGATGACCAAAAGACACACACACACACACACACACACACACACACACACACACACACACACACCAGGCATATACACACATACACATACGCGCGCACGGAAAACCTACTACCTATCTACCTACTTACCTACCTACCTACCTACCTACCTACTCATCTTCCAGTATATGTACAGAACTTTCTACGTCTGTCTTCAGACCTGTTGATCTGCTGCGAACGGATCTCTTTAAATCATAATAAACATACACGTATCCATTCAAGGAACTGGAAACAACAACGATAATAACAACAGCAACAACAAACAAATGGGGAAAAAACTCCTTAGGCATTTTATTTCTCTACTTACGTGTAACAATGGGCGTGTGGGGGAGAGAGAGAGAGAGAGAGAGAGAGAGAGAGAGAGAGAGAGAGAGGGACAGAGAGACAGACAGAGACAGAGAGAGAGAGACACAGTGAGACAGAGACAGACAGAGACAGAGACAGAGAAGAGAGACACAGACAGACAGACACAGACAGACAGAATACAGACAGACAGAAAGACAGAGGACAGACAGACAATGTCAGGAAGGGAAAAAAAAAGGCCTTGATGAATTCAGTAGGAAACCTTGAGCCACTCACTAACGTACAGGATGTGATGGTCCTCCCCAAGAAAACGTTCTGCCAGCCAGCCAAACTCAGCTCTTCCGCACCTTCTTCTGTAGACCCAGACTCACGTCTCCTTTGTCACACGGCCTGACCACAACATTTCTAACAGCGTCGGAAGAAGTTTCTCACGGCACGCTCTTCCACAGATGGATTAGAGAGCAGTAACCAAGAGATTTGCCTCCTCACAGATGGTTCAGAGAGACGAAAACCAAGAGATTTGTCTCCTCACAGATGGTTCAGAGAGCAGAAAACCAAGAGATTTGCCTCCTCACAGATGGTTCAGAGAGCAGAAAACCAAGAGATTTGCCTCCTCACAGATGGTTCAGAGAGCAGAAACCAAGAGATTTGTCTCCTCACATACGGTTCAGAGAGACGAAAACCAAGAGATTTGCCTCCTCACAGACGGTTCAGAGAGTAGAAAAACCAAGAGATTTGCCTCCTCACAGATGGTTCAGGGAGCAGAAAACCAAGAGATTTGCCTCCTCACAGACGGTTCAGAGAGACGAAAACCAAGAGATTTGCCTCCTCACAGACGGTTCAGAGAGACGAAAACCAAGAGATTTGCCTCCTCACAGACGGTTCAGAGAGACGAAAACCAAGAGATTTGCCTCCTCACAGATGGTTCAGAGAGCAGAAAACCAAGAGATTTGCCTCCTCACAGACGGTTCAGAGAGACGAAAACCAAGAGATCTGCCTCCTCACAGACGGTTCAGAGAGTAGAAAACCAAGAGATTTGCCTCCTCACAGATGGTTCAGAGAGACGAAAACCAAGAGATTTGCCTCCTCACAGACGGTTCAGAGAGACGAAAACCAAGAGATTTGCCTCCTCACAGACGGTTCAGAGAGACGAAAACCAAGAGATTTGCCTCCTCACAGACGGTCCAGAGAGACGAAAACCAAGAGATTTGCCTCCTCACAGATGGTTCAGAGAGTAGAAAAAC
>JADBJO010003052.1:260000-269197 GCA_016801955.1 Conus betulinus | reverse complement strand
TGGCGTGTCTGTCTTACCAGCACGCAGCCGTACTAGTACTCGTAGTAGTAGCCTAGCAGTATAGCAGCAGCAACAGTAGTAGTCGCATTGTTAATTGCTGTACATCGGCATCAGCATTATTAATTGCATGGTAGCAGCAGCAGCACATCAGTAGTAGCAACAGTGTTATTGTATGCCACGCATCAGCAGCAGTCGTTATTAGCGGCAGTAATAGCATTGACATTAGTAGCAACAGGGTAGTAGTAGTAGTAGCAGCAGCGGCAGTCATAGCAGTGTAGATTCGTTAGTAGCAGTAGTAACAGTAGCAATAGTTAGGTAGCGCAGGAGCAGGCAGCCATAGTGGTAGCGGCAGGAGCAGCAGCAATAGTGGTAGCGGCAGGAGCAGCAGCAATAGTGGTAGAGGCAGGAGCAGCAGCAATAGTGGTAGCGGCAGGAGCAGCAGCAGTAGTGGTAGCGGCAGGAGCAGCAGCAATAGTGGTAGCGGCAGGAGCAGCAGCAATAGTGGTAGCGGCAGGAGCAGCAATAGTGGTAGCGGCAGGGAGCAGCAGCAATAGCGGTAGCAGCAGCAGCAAATAGTGGTAGCGGCAGGAGCAGCAGCAATAGTGGTAGCGGCAGGAGCAGCAGCAATAGTGGTAGCGGCAGGAGCAGCAGCAATAGTGGTAGCGGCAGGAGCAGCAGCAATAGTGGTAGCAGCAGGCAATAGTGGTAGCGGCAGGAGCAGCAGCAATAGTGGTAGCGGCAGGAGCAGCAATAGTGGTAGCGGCAGGAGCAGCAGCAATAGCGGTAGCAGCAGCAGCAATAGTGGTAGCGGCAGGAGCAGCAGCAATAGTGGTAGCGGCAGGAGCAGCAGCAATAGTGGTAGCGGCAGGAGCAGCAGCAATAGTGGTAGCGGCAGGAGCAGCAATAGTGGTAGCGGCAGGAGCAGCTGGGTGCCGTCGATGCAGGTAGTGGGAGGAGAGGCTGGGGATCCTTCAGCTTGTCTGTGGAAGACTTCAGTTTTGCTAATGCCAACAATCAGCCATCCCCCACCCACCCACCCCCCCACCCCCCACCCCCCAGCCCATCCCCCACCCCCACCCCCACCCCCCCTAAAGTCGCCAAGCTTCCGTCAACTTGCTGATGTTTGCCTGGGTCAGACTCTGAGCGCTCCATGACGGCACAGTTGTCAGCAAACAGGACTTCGAGGAGGAGCCTGTCTGGCAAATTGTCTTAGCCTTTAGCCTGCAGAAGTCAAAGAGGGAGCCGTCTAGTCTGTAGAACAGGTACTCTCCTTCGCTGATGTCCTGCACAGCGTGATTCAAGAACAACACCGGGGCCAGTAAAACAGCCCTGTTCGACTCCGTTGGAACAAGCGGATGAGGATGGTGAACTTTGCAGCGCTCACGGAGAATAACACCAGGGCTAGAACAACAGCCTGTTTGACTCTTGACAATAATTTACTCTGGGTCTGGTTTACTGTAAAGATCACGCCCCGTTGTGCTTCGTTCGGGTCTGAATCCGCACCGGGCTTCTGGTAGATTGACTTCGCACACAGCGCTTACAAGTCGATTCAAAAGGGCACTTGCAAGGTTCTCGCCAGCAACGGACAGCAGAGAATTTCCGCGGTAGTCGCCCCTAAGATGACCCCGTTTTTTGTTTGTTTGTTTGTTTGTTTTTTTAACCAAATGTGTTAATATTGTGACAAGTCATCAGACCTGTAGTAAAATCAAATGACAGCAACCAAGCGATGAACATTTACATATTTTTTTGAAAGGTCAGTCTGCTCTCCAGGACGTCAACCACACTCATACACCACAGAAAACAGAAGAAAACAAAATGAAAAAAGAAAAGAAGAAAAAACACGAAAAAAGCTAAAGCAATCAAACGAAAAAAAAGCACACACACACACGAATAATAAAAAAAACCTCTCAAGATATTCAAAATATCCGGGACGTATTCCAAAAACAACCGAATGTGTGTGTGTGTGCGTGTGTGTGTGTGTGTGTGTGTGTGTGTGTGTGTGTGTGTGTGTGTGTGTTGTGTTGTGTGTGTGTGTGTGTGTTGTGTGTGTGTTTTCGTAAGTTCAAATCTTTGCCAAGTAGACTAGGACAAATTTCAGAAAACAAACACCCCCAGGCATTTCTTGTTAGGAGCTGTCAGACAGTACTTTCTAATGGATTCGGGTGTGTTGAATCCATTTCTTTTGTCTGACAGACTGAAATTGCTTAAATGGCCTGGAATATCAAGTTTTTCAAAATGGCCGACAAACGAAAGTACGGAACCGGTTTTGATTCAAACACACCTTATTTGCTTATGTTTTACACCACTTGTGCTAAACTTTAATATCTTTTTTGTAATTTTCTACCGGTATAAATCTGTTTCAGCCATTCGATTTAAATATTTTGAAATAAGTGTCAAAAACAGTATGAAAAACACTACAAAAAAATAATAAAATAAAATGAAAAATAAGAAGAAACCTTATAGTGGCCTCATACCTTCACACTTTGACCGAAATTGAGTGTTTCTACAAAGACTTAGCAACAGTCTGAAGACTCACAGATGAGACGTCATTACAAAAAAGTGAAGAAATGACACGCACCGAATGCAAGTCCCAGAAAAGAATTTTGAACGTTGCACAAGATTTGGTATATAATGTGAGTGGTGGTACACACTGGACCCCAAAGCACCTTGGTCTGGGCAGTACTGTCCACCAGGCTGCTAGGTCAAAGGAGTTGGTTCATCTATTTCACTGTGCTGGACACAACACTGAGTTACAACAACATAAAGCAAATTGACACAGCACTGGCAGAAAGCACTCTCAAGGCAATGGATCCAGCAACAGGAGCTGTGGTTCCGCCAAATCTTGTGCCTGGAAGATTGTACACTTCTTTTGTGACAATACAGACATCAATGATTTTCACCTTGATGGAAAGAATGGTTTCCATGCCAATCAAGTTGCTGCTTGGCAGAGAGGCCCCGAAGGAGACATGGGGTTGAGGACACTTCAGCCTTCAAACCAAGACTCAACCCTTAAAGTACCTGAGGTCATGGACAAGCTTGTTCCCTGCACAGATTATAGAAGGCCGTTCAGAGCCTACAAACGCATCTAACATCAAGCATGAGTGGTTGAATGTAACATCAGAAAATGAAAGTGCTGTTCAGGCCGTACCAAAGGACATGACTTTCAACAACCTCATGCGCAAGGAGAAGGACAGTGAGACAGGCTGGACACAATTCAACCAAACTATGAGTTCGGCTGACCCAGCAGTGACAAGCATTGTGTATATGCTCATCATACAAGCTCCAGCTCATAAAATGGACTCCCTCAACACTGTCATTCAGAGATGCAAGCACGTTGCTAACAAACTGGGGCAACACGATGTTTGTGCTAGCAGTTGATAAAGCCTTGTTCTGCAAGTGATGGAGTTGAAATGGGCGAAAAAAGAATACCAGAACCTTCTGATTGTCAGGCATGGTGGTCTTCATATCTCACTAAACTTCATGAAGGTCATTGGAAAACACATGGAATGCTCAGGACTTGTTGAGTTGTGGGTAGAAAGCAATCTCCTTGGACCGAAGACTGCGGAACAAGTTCTGGCAGGAAAGTCGTACATCAGAGACATGAGATCTCACAAAATTAACACTTCAAGCCATGTGGAAAATCCTGCTTCCTCAGCTGTTGCAATTCATCAATGAAGAAAAGAGAGAACTGAAAGAGGAGATTGAAGATAATGTACAGAAGGAAGACACAGACGCGCTGCTGTCTCTTCTTGCTTCCAAGCAGTTCAGAGATCTTGTGGATGACTTTGTTGCATCCCATGGGTGATGCCAACTTTCAGTTTTTGGTGGACTTACATGCAAATGGTGGAAATCATGCTAATGTTCACCAGAGCAAGCAGAGATGGTGACTGGAAATGTGCATCTGCACGCATTCACGTCCATGCTTCCATGTATGATGCGATATGACCACACTAACTATGCACGTGGGGCTGTGTGTACGTGAGCGAAATGCAGCAACTGCCAGAAGAGGTCAAAGCTGAATTTGAAGCTGGAAACTTTGTGGTGAAACGTGGGAAGCAGCCTTTCAACCAAGTTGATCCAGATCAAAGCCAGGAGTGGCTCAATGGGACAGGGAAAAAGTGTGGCGGAATCGTGGGTATCACAAAAACACCATGAGCTTTGAGCAGATGGACGCTGTCCTACAACATGTGATCCCACATTTTCTGTGAAACCAGAGAAGCTTTTGACACTGGTCTAGAGGATACTGTCACCATAATGAGTGCAACAGAGGAAGAAGAAGGCAGGACAGGAAAGATGAACATAGTGTGTGTTCACTACTCTGAAGAACTTCAAACTATTCTCCAGCGATGTTCCTGAAGAACTGCAAAACATTGCAACCAAAGATCTCGCCCACAAGAGCATTGAGGAGGACTTGCTAACTGCACAGCAGAAAGGTCAAAATCAGTTGAACACGTTTGTTGATGAGAGGTTGCTCCCTCATGCTGAAAGGAAGGAGATAAAGTTTCGTGATGCCTTGACAAAGAACACGCCACTAACTTTTGCAAGTCTGTATGAAGTAAACCAGAAGAATGTGCACAGTACCAAACAGAAAACAATAAAGGCAGACAGGAAGATTCTTCAGAGATTGATCACTGCCTATGAGGCAGGACGGAACGTTGACCTCTCCATGGTTTTAAAAACACGAACTGATGCCAGTACCCTCTGCACTAGCAGAGGTGAATGGGACGCTACGTTCTGGTTCAAAAGCGCTTCTGCTTCAGGCGCTCACTCGTGAAGTACCCTGTCCACCAAACCTAGATGAGGCTGATCTTGTGACAATGCCACACTTGTTGTTGATGGACAGGCACTCATCTGCAGCACTGGAAAACCCCAACAAGCAACTACATTTGGAGACCTAGCAGACGTTCTCATCAATACTCTTCATCAGGCTGGGCGAGGTTTCAAACGCATTGATGTAGTTTTCGACAGATACAACCAGACTTCCATCAAGCCAGAAACACGGAGAAGACGAGGTAAAGATTCTCAACCAATAAGAAAAAAAACATTGATGAAGGCAGAGACGTGCCCCTACCAGCAAAGTGGGAGAACTACATTTCTCACCCTGATAACAAGGCTGACCTGGCGAAGTTTTTTGCCAAGACAGATCATACTGCATGCTCCAGTTGACCAAACTATTGTTGCAGGTGGTGGCTTCAGTGATGTCACACAGGTGGAGTCTTCAAACCCCAGTACAGATGTACGTCCTCTGGAGGCTTCACACGAGAAGGCTGACACCATGATAATCATGCACTGTGTACACGGTGAGGCTGAGGCAAGCAGCATTGTTTGTGTCCTCCAGGGACACGGATGTTGCAGTTCTGCTGCTGGTGCATTTTCATCGCATGAAGTGTCCCAAAGTCTGGATAAAAGCAGGCACTGCCAAATCCAGAAAATATATCCCCATCCATGCTGTTATAGAAACCACAGCTATCGAAAGAGATAGGCTCCAAAACCTTGCTGGATTTCATGCTTTCACGGGCTGTGACACAACGTCGTACTTTGCTGGACATGGTGAGACAACTTGCTTGAAGGTTTTCCTGCAGCAACCTGATTTGTTGAGTTCACTGGGAGAAGAAACTCTCACAGACGAGACACTGCGAAATGCTGAAGTCTTTATTTCCAGTGTGTATGGAGTACAAAACTATGACTCGGTGAACATGGCTCGATCAGTCCTGTTTCGCAAAGCCCATGCACCAGAAACCCTGCCTCCAACACGTGATGCTGGTTATTCCACACACAGTGGCACACTATCAGACAGCTATCTGGCTACAGGCCATCACCCTTTCCTGAGGCATGCACTGGGCTGTCATCTTCTATTGATACTCCCATCAGTTCCTGAGCATGCAATGCACTAGTTCCCGGTGCAAGTGCAGAGCAGCTAGTCATCCTTGCATAGTAGCATGCAAGTGCAGTGACAACAATGTTCGTTACAACAAATAAAGCGAAATGTATGAGTTCTGGACAATGCATCAGTGATTGTGACGTAAATAATGAGCAAAAGTTATGACTATAATTTTTACAGATTCCTTTGGCTGGCTTGAGTAAAAAAAATTACAATAAGATGGAATAAATTCACTTAAAAAAAAAAAAAGCAAACAGGATTGAAATATTGGAGAAGTACCAGTAGATTTGATTTACTTATAATGACCCATTAACTACAAAGACTAAGTCTGATCAATATTCTTCTCCCTTTCTTTCAATCCCTCCTCCCTCCCTCATTGACTCCCCACTCCCTCTTGAAAGTACAGAAACAGCTATTTCTGACAGGCTGTGAACGTTTTTTGTTTTTATGGTAAGAATTATTGACAATAGATAACTCAAGAGTGCTTGAATGCTCTCTCTCTCTCTCTCTCTCTCTCTCTCTCTCTCTCTCTCTCTCTCTCTCTCTCTCTCTCTCTCTCTCTTTTTTTCACCTATTTCGTCAAACAGACAAACAAACGAACGTTTTTGTTTCTAATTAACAGATTGTTTTGTTACTTAAGGCAAGGTAAGGAGAGAAGTGAACTGTGGCTCGTTTTGATTTTGTTTGTAACTGCTGTCATGTTGTACTGGCTTGTCGTTTTGTATATTCATGATTTAAAACAACACACACACACACACACACACACACACACACCACACACACACACACACACACCACACATCCCCCCTGTCTGAACAGCAGAATGTACAATCCGTAACGGCCTGCAGAGCCACCTTGTACCCTCACCCCTTCACTTCCACCCTCACCCCTTCACTTCTACCCTCACCCCTTCACTTCTACCTACTTCTACCCCCTTCACTTCTACCCTCACCCCTCACTTCTACCCTCACCCTCACCCCTTACCCCTTCACTTCTACCCTCACCCCTTCACTTCTACCCTCTACCCCTTCACTTCTACCCTCACCCCTTCACTTCTACCCTCACCCCCTTCACTTCTACCCTCACCCCTTCACTTCTACCCTCTACCCTCACCCCTTCACTTCTACCCTTACCCCTTCACTTCTACCCTCTACCCCTTCACTTCTACCCTCACCCCTTCACCTCTACCCTCTACCCTCACTTCTACCCCCCCTTCACTTCTACCCTACCCTTACCCCTTCACTTCTACCCTTACCCCTTCACTTCTACCCTCCCCTTCCTCACCCCCTTCACTTCTACCCTCACCCCTTCACTTCTACCCTCACCCCTTCACTTCTACCCTCACCCCTTCACTTTACCTTCACCCCTTCCCTTCTACCTTTCTACCCTCTACCCTCCCCCTTCACTTCACTTCTACCCTTACCCCTTCACTTCTACCCTCACCCCCTTCACTTCTACCCTCACCCCTTCACTTCTACCCTCACCCCTTCACTTCTACCCTCTACCCTCACCCCTCACCCCCTTCTTCTACCCTCACCCCACTTCTACACCCCTTCACTTCTACCTACACCCCTTCACTTCTACCTACACCCCTTCACTTCTACCCTCACCCTCACCCCTTCACTTCTTCACCCTCACCCTTTCACTTCTACCTCACCCCCACTTCCCTTCCCTCACTTCTTCACCCTCTACCCTCACCCCTTCACTTCTACCCTCTACCCTCACCCCTTCACTTCTACCCTCTACCCTTCTACCACCCCCTTCACTTCTACCCTCACCCCTTCACTTCTACCCTCACCCCTTCACTTCTACCTCTACCCTCTACCCTCACCCCTTCACTTCTACCCCCTACCCCTCACCCCTTCACTTCTACCCTCACCCCTTCACTTCTACCCTCTACCCCTTCACTTCTACCCTCACCCCTTCACTTCTACCCTCACCCCTTCACTTCTACCCTCTACCCTCACCCCTTCACTCCTACCCTCTACACCCTCACCCCTTCACTTCTACCCTCACCCCTTCACTTCTACTTCTACCCTCACCCTTCACTCTACCCTCACCCCTTCACTTCTACCCTCACCCCTTCACTTCACCCTCTACCCTTCACCCCTCACCCCTCACCCCTCACTTCTACCCTCACCCCCTTCACTTCTACCCTCACCCCTTCACTCTACCTCCCTACTTCTACCCTCCCCTTCACTTCTACCCTCTACCCTCACCCCTTCACTTCTACCCTCACCCCTTCACTTCTACCCCCTCTTCACCCCTCACCACCTTCACTTCTACCCTCACCCCTTCACTTTCTACCCTCTACCCTCACCCTTCTTCACCCTCACCCTCTACCCTCACCCCTTCACTTCACTTCTACCCTCCCTTCCCCCTTCACTTCTACCCTCACCCCTTCACTTCTACCTACACCCCCCCTTCACTTCTACCCTCATCCCTTCACTTCTACCTACACCCCTTCACTTTACTACCCTCACTCCCTTCACTTCTACCTTCTACCCTCACCCCTTCACTTCTACCCTCACCCCCTTCACTTCTACCCTCACCCCTTCACTTCTACCTACACCCCTTCACCCTTCTACCCTCACCCCTTCACTTCTACCCTACACCCCTTCATTTCTACCCTCATCCCTTCACTTCTACCCCCTCACCCCTTCACTTCTACCCTCACCCCTTCACTTCTACCTACACCCCTTCATTTCTACCCTCATCCCTTTTCACTTCTACCCTCACCCCTTCACTTCTTACCTACCCCTCACCCCTTCACTTCTACCCTTCTACCTCCCTCACCCCTTCACTTCTACCCTCACCCCTTCACTTCTACCTACACCCCTTCACTTTCTACCCTCATCCCTTCACTTCTACCCTCACCCCTTCACTTCTACCCTCACCCCTTCACTTCTACCCTTACCCCTTCACTTCTCACCCTCACTTCTACCCTCACCCCTCACCCCTTCTACCCTCCCTCCCCCTTCACTTCTACCCTCACCCCTTCACTTCTACCCTCCCTCCCCCCTTCACTTCTACCCTCACCCCTTCACTTCTACCTCCGTTGCGTCTCCAGAGAGCAGTTTCTGCAATGAGCTTTTCCAGATACATATCCAGCAATGCTCAACCTACAATTTCGACATCTTTTTTTTCAAACTGTGCGCTGTGTTGTTTCTGGTGGTATACGGTGTGGTCTTTGATAAACCCTCCGTCCCCTTCCGTCCCGTCTACATAATCATAAGTAGGTGTGGACTGCAGAGACTCACGTGAGTGCAATCACAAGCGTGCAGCATAATCTGCCTCGCATGGCTTGCTGCAGGGC
>JADBJO010003052.1:250000-252500 GCA_016801955.1 Conus betulinus | reverse complement strand
GTTTGTTTTTTTTTAAGATTTTGGTAAAAACGCCATATTACGCTTCCAGGTGGAATAGCAACATTGAAATGTATTATCCTTTCAAAGCTGACTCATCTTTGCCTGCTATCGCAAAACCGATTTGATGCTTTCTTTCAAGTATTCCAGAAAATGTGTTGTATATTGAGTAGAATAAGAAAACGGTCAAAATCAGTCACAAAAACAGCGTATATAACAGTAACCAGAATGGAGGTATTGATCTTCTTGAGTTAAGGATTTCGTCACATCTCTTAAAATATCTTTTGATCCGTAAAAGTGAATGGCCAAACCTAAACCGATACACATTCTGCACAGCATTTTTTTTCTTAACGGCCTCTTATGAATAAATATGGTGCAGAGATTGTTTCAAAAAAAGGGAAAAATATAACTCACGAAGGTTATAAACTTCTGAATTACAAATATATGCTAAAAGAAGAAGTGCTGAACCACTCCCAGAATCGTTATGTTAGAATAAATGTTTTCATCTTCTCTCTCTCTCTCTCTCTCTCTCTCTCTCTCTCTCTCTCTCTCTCTCTCTCTCTCTCTCTCGACGATATTGGTCGGTTTCTTTCCCACAGAGATTTCAAAGAAAAAATATTATGTCTAAATCGATTTCTCACTTTCGTCGGGCATAATAATAGATATGTTGCGTTTTCACTTTATCATAAGGTAATGTTTGCCACAATCTTTTTGAAATATGTCCACCGATTTAAATAAAAGAGAAAACGAATGCGCGTCGACGGTATTGTTTATACAATGTTTTAATGTAAGAATTTCAGATGCTTGCTGATTGCATATGTAACTTTCTCATGCTTTTAGCAAAACATTATTTGCACAAGCGTACGTTAGAAGGCAGCCTCCCATAAATAGCATTTTTCCCGAAAATTTCAACCATCGATACAAAATCGAAAATATTACACATAACCATTAACTTTATGGATTACCACGCTAACAGCTGGCCTTAGTCACTGAGTTCTCCGTCTACTTGTATCAGTTTACGTGTTTGTAACGATCATTCGCTGTGTCAATATAGAGCTGCAGTAGATTAATTAACTTTATATTTCACGAGGAACTTGATTGTTGTTGTGGCGTTTTTTGGGGTTTTTTTTTTTTTGTTTTTTTTTTTTTTTTTCTCGTACATCTGTATTCGAAAGTTAATGTAGAATTTAGACACAACCTACACAGACTCGTTGTGACCAAACCCAATTGTTATGACTATTTGTCGGTCCGTCCATCTGTCTGTCAGTCTTTCTGTCTGTCTGTTTCACCCACTGTTTAGTATGCGTCGTTGTCGATCTGTCTCTCTGCCTCTATCTTAACTTTTTTTTCTTTAAAATCTTTCTTAAACAGCATTGATTATACAGGAGCATCTGAATACCAGACACAAGACTATCCCATGCCAGTCTGAACTGCACAAAACTGTACTGTAATATATCTTATTGTGCAGTGTCTTTCACTCAAAAATTGAAACAAAGTGTGTGTGTGTATGTGAGTGTGTGTGTGTGTGTGTGTGTGTGTGTGTGTGTGTGTGTGTGTGTGTGTGTGTTTAGAAATTGGTCATATATTCTTTTCTATGTTTATTTCGTTTGTTTGTTTGTTTAATACCTGGTTCCGTTTGTGCCCCTTTGTGAAATAATGCAAAAAGCAAAGTGTTAAAAGTTTTTTCTTTAGGAAAGACGAAAAGAAATGAAAGAAGGAAAAAAAAAAAGAAATAAAGGAAAAACGAAATAACTGGAATGAATAAAAAAAAAAAGTCAGAGGTCTGTTTCTATAGTAAATATTACCTGTGAAAGTCCACCTGGGTATGGTATGAAACTGAACACACACACACACACACACACACACACACACGCGCGCGCACGCGCACACACACACACACACACACACACACACACACACAGGTACGAACGCACGCACGCGCGTGCGCAATGCAAGCACGCATGCACGCACGCACACGCACACACACGCACGCACGTGGGCACAGGCGCACGCACACACATATTCACACACACACACACACACACACACACACACACACACACACACACACACACACGCACGCACACACACACACACACACACACACACACACACACACCAGACAGACAGACACAGACAGACAGACAGATAGATATTTAGATAGATCAATGAATAGGTCCATAATTAGATAGATAATGAGACAGGTAGGTAGACAGACAGACAGATAGACGGAGAGATAGGTAGAAGGATGCCAGATAAAAAAGCATTTAGTTTCCTTTTTCGACACTTTATTGGGAGCTTTGGGAGACTGATGACTTTGCTTATAGGGCCTTTGGTGGTGAGAATTCTACAGATTAACTGGTGATCTGTCTCCATTTGGTAGAGAGATGGACCAACGCATTTTGCTTATTGTGCCTTTGGTGGTGAGAATTCTACAGAATTACTGGTGATCTGTCTCCATTTGGTAGAGAGGATGGACCAACGCATTTTGCTTATAGTGCCT
>JADBJO010003052.1:227500-235000 GCA_016801955.1 Conus betulinus | reverse complement strand
CCCCCTCTCTCTCTCTCTCTCTCTCTCTCTCTCCTTCTCTTATACACACACACGCGCGCGTGCATGCGCGCACGCCCTAAAGTTTCATTAGTCTGACGGTTAAGTTGTTTCTCATACTGTTGTGTTTGCAGAAGTGGACGAGTCCATTCAATGTTGTGGGGACAATGGGGAGCTGCTGCTCAGTCGTCCGAACAGGTCAGACCTTTACGTGAAAAGAAAATCTTAAAGGAGGCAGCGAACACGCATAAACAGGAAATTAAATGTAAGAAAGGTAACTCTTTCCCCCAAGATAAGACAATTACACGCAGTATTCGTTTTGAGTTATAAGCGTGTAATCTGTTTCATCATGGGAGCAAGAGTTACCTTTATTTACAGTTTATGTGTTTCAAGGTGAAAAAGAAAAACAAGAAAATATATCTATGTAACATATCGATGAATTTATGGTGGGTTTATTGAGCTTTATGTTTTTGCACACTTAGACAAATATATAAACATACACACACACACACACACACACACACACACACACACACACACACACACACACACACACACACACACACACACGCACTTACGCACGCACGCACGCACACACACACACACACACACACACACACACACACACACACACACACACACGATAATGAACAGATAAGAATAATAGGGAAAAAAATCATACATTGCTCACAATAGGAATAAAACAGGGAAAGTTCATCGATAAAGGAATAGCTTAAAGTCAGTGAAGTTACACTTATTTCCTTAGTGGGCGTATAACGTGTATTACGGATTTATTCTTTAAGGCGAGAAAAGACCCCAATGTAAACAAGAATTTACGATGCAGGCTGCGAGGATTTATTGATAATTTTCTTTTATAAAGATGCATAACACATCCCTCTATCCCCTTCAAGCCCTTTTATCTTTTCTTTATCCCGTGGATATTCTCATCCTTGTTTTAAGGATCAACGCATCTGAAAATGATAAAGCTTCCACTTTGACCTCTCTCTCTCTCTCTCTCTCTCTCTCTCTCTCTCTCTCTCTCTCTCTCTCTCTCTCTCTCTCTCTCTCTCTCTCTCTCTCTCTCTCTCTAACAGAAAGTTGTAAGAAATACGTAAAAGAGAGTACCCATTCCCTACAGTGTTGTCTACTTGTGCAGGAAGTGATTTCCTATTCTGCAGCTATGTCAGTGTACTTGTGCAGGAAGTGTTTTCCTAATCTGCAACAATGTCTGTCTACTTGTACAGGAAGTCTCTTCCTATTCTGCAGCGTTGTCTGTCTGCTTGTGCAGGGAGTGTTTTCCTATTCTGCTGTGTTGTCTACTTGTGTAGGTGTGTTTTCCTATTCTGCTGTGTTACCTGTCTACTTGCGCAGGGAGTCTTTCCTATTTTGCTGTGTTGTCTGGCTACTTGTGTAGGGAGTGTTTTCCCTATCCTGTTGTGTTGTCTACGTGTGCAGGGAGTGTTTTGCTATTCTGCTGTGTTGTCTACTTGTGCAGAGAGTGTTTTTTTAGTAGTCTGCTGTGTTGTCTACTTGTACAGGGAGTGTTTTCCTATTCTGCAACAATGTCTGTCTACTTGTGCAGGGACTGTTTTCTTATTCTGCAGCAATGTCTGTCTACTTGTGCAGGTAGTGTTTTCCTATTGTGCAACGTTGTCTGTCTACTTGTGTATGAGTGTTTTCCTATTCTGCTGTGTTGTCTACTTGTGTAGGAGTGTTTTCCTATTTAGCTGTGTTGTCTACTTTGTGCAGGAAGTGTTTTCCTATTCTGCAGTGTTGTCTGCCTATTTGTGCAGGGAATGTTTTTCTATTCTGTAGTATTCTCTACTTGTGCAGGGAGTGTTTTGCTATTCAACTGTGTTGTCTACTTGTACAGGGAGTGTTTTTCCCAGTCTGTTGTGTCGTCTGTCTACTTTGCAGGAAGTGTTTTCCTATTCTGCTGTGTGGTTGTGTCTACTTGTGCAGGGAGTATTTCCTATTCTGCTGTGTTGTCTGTCTACGTTTGCAGGGAGTGTTTTGTTATTCTGCAGTGCTGTCTGTCTACTTGTGCGTGGACTGCTTTCCTATTCTGCAGCGTTGTCTGTCTGCTTATGCAGGGAGTGTTTTCCTATTCTGCTGTGTTCGCTACTTGTATAGGAGTGTTTTCCTTTCCTGCAGTATTGTCTGTCTACTTGTGCAGGGAGTGTTTTCCTATTCTGCTGTGTTGTCTACTTGTCCAGGGAGTGTTTTGCTATTCAGCTGTGTTGTCTACTTGTGCAGGAGTGTTTTTCCTAGCCTGCAGTGTGTTGCCTGTCTACTTATGCAGGAAGTGTTTTCCTATTCTACTGTGTTGTCTATTTGTGCAGGGGGTGTTTTTTTCCCCATTTTGTTGCGTTGTATGTCTACTTATGTAGGGAGTGTTTTCCTATTCTGCAGTGTTGTCTACCTGTGCAGGGAGTGTTTTCCTATTCTGCAGTGTTGTCTACTTGTGTAGGGAGTGTTTTCCTATTCTGTTGCTTTGTATACTTGTGCAGGGAGTGTTTTCCTATTCGTCTGACCGGCCCAGACATTAACTCCAGGTTTCGCGGCCAGTGCATGGAATTTGCCCGTTCAGTGGCGGCCCGAGATAAATACGGAGAGAAGCTGGGTAAGAGAGAGAGAGAGAGAGAGAGAGAGAGAGAGAGAGAGAGAGAGAGAGAGAGAGAGAGAGAGAGAGAGAGAGTTTTTGTGCGTGTGGCCGCAACTGCGTGGCATTGAATCGGACATGCGTCACCTTCACTGATGTACTATCCCCCCCCCCCTCTCTCTCTCTCTCTCTCTCTCTCTCTCTCTCTCTCTCTCTCTCTCTCTCACCCTACCCCCCCCCCCACCACCTCCGCCTTGTGCAGTGCCTCGGGAGCAGATCAACGCGGTGACCTCGTTCATCGACGGCTCCATGATCTACGGCAGCAGCCAGGAGCTGCAGAACGAGCTGAGGGCGCAGTTCAACGGCAAGCCTCTGGCCAAGATGAACGTGACTCAGGGCCTCGACCTCCTGCCCGAGAACACGGACGACGAGTGCACTCACGGACCTCACGAGTTCTGCTTCAAGGCTGGTGAGTGAGTGAGTGAGTGAGTGAGTGAGTGGGTGCTTCGCTCCCTCCCTCCTGGCACCGTCGGTTGGCTTCGTTTGAATCATGTTTTGAGTTAAGGACTCCTGTTGCTGCTACTGCTGCTGCTGCTGCTTCCGTCTCCCCTACCTCTTCTTGCTCCTCCTTTCTCCTCGTACTGTTTACTGACCAGCTAATGCTGCTGCTGCTGCTGCTATGGATATCGCTAAAACCACCACTGCTACTACTGCTGGTACCATAAAAAAAATACACCACTACTGCTTCTGTTGCTGTTGCTGCTACAACTTTACTACTACTGTTGTACTATTATTACTGCTATCGTTGCTGCTGGTGGTGGTACTGCTACCGCCAGTGGTACAACAACTATATCATTGTTAGTACTTCTATTGCTGCTGCTACTACTACTACCAGTGCTGCTACTACTACAACAACTACTATTACTACGACTGCTTCTGGCATCGCTTCTGTTAATGCTGCTACTAATGGTAGTAGTACTCTCTCTCTCTCTCTCTCTCTCTCTCTCTCTCTCTCTCTCTCTCTCTCTCTCTCTCTCTATATATATATATATATATATATATATATATATATATATGATACTCCTACCACCACTACCACTGGCACCATTGCCGCTGATTCTGCTACAATTATACTACTACTTCTATTGCTTCTGTTGTTGTTGTTGCTGCTGCTGCTGCTGCTGCTGCTGCTGCTGCTGTTTATTCGTGCTACTGCTACACTAGCACCGCTGCTGTTGCAAATACAACTTTACTACTTGCCATTGCTGTGCGAGTGCCGCTGCTGCTACTACTACAACTATCTTACTGTTGCATCTGTTTCTGCTACGGCCACTGGGTACGCTATCACAAACATCTGCTATGTTTACTACTTCTGCAGCTGCCACTGGTACTCTACTATTATTACTACTACTTCTAGCTTCGCTGCTGCTGTCACAATTATGTTATTGCTGCTCCTTTTGTTGTTTCGGTTGCCACTGCCAATACTTCTAGCACTGATGCTGCTGTTGCTGTTACAACTATACCGCTACGCTTCTTCTGTCGCTGTTGTCTCTACTGGTAATGCTACTATAACTATTACCAGCACCACTGCTACTGCCACAGCCGTACTGCTACTACTGCTTCTGTAGCTGCTCCTCCTGGTTTTGCTATTACTACTGTTATCTCTGCCAAAAAGGTCATGCTTACGCATGGTTGTTTGTTCGACGGGTGTTGTGTTAGCAGAATTACTCAAATGAAGATTATTAATCCCGTACCCATCAAACTACGGCCAAACACGGAATAAGACCCACACACGAAGCCACTAAAATTTGGCGTGGATCCAAACAAAAGGGGGGGAAATCGAAATTTTTTTTTTATTTTTTTTTTTAGCAAGATTACTGTCTCTGTCTTCTTTTTCCGAGTATGCAAACACCATGTGATTCAGTTTTTACGAACCTAACGGGAAGATTGCGCGTGGCACAAGGACGAATCCATCGGAGTTTGGTACCGATCTTAACCGCTAATTCAGATTTGAATAGCAAGATTAGGGACTTGTGTACACTATCGATCAGTTTGATTACAAGTTTCCCCCTGATCATGGACACTGCGAAGCTTCTGTGATGAACTGATAAATATCTACAAAGTAACCTTTTTATGGTATGTTACTAGCTGCTATTACCATAAACGTTGATTTGGGGGGGGGGGGGGGGGGGGGGTCCTTTTTTTGTGTGTGTTTTTTTTGTGTTTTGTTTTGTTTTTGTTTTGTATTGTTTTGTTTTTCAAGTCCGGCTTAGACAAATACACGGGAAGTAATTTCTTCTGTCCGGACCTATTGTTACTTCCCCTGGCAGAAAATAAACCTTTTCATTCATGAACTGACTTGCACGGCGTTTCCAATGTTCGTTCGAGAATGGCGATGGTTTGCGCTCTCCCTGTGTCCCTCTCCTTACCTCAAAGCCGCCTGCCGCTCTGCCTTCAACTACTAACAGCTGATTTCTGTTCCGTCACAGCGACAGCTCTGCCTTCAACTAACGGCTGATTTCTGTTCCGTCACAGCGACAGCTCTGCCTTCAACTAACAGCTGATTTCTGTTCCGTCACAGGCGACAGCTCTGCTTCAAACTAACGGCTGATTTCTCTTCCGTCACAGGCGACAGCTCTGCCTTCAACTAACGGCTGATTTCTCTTCCGTCATAGCGACAGCTCTGCCTTCAACTAACGGCTGATTTCTGTTCCGTCACAGCGACAGCTCTGCCTTCAACTAACGGCTGATTTGTTCCGTCACAGGCGACAGCTCTGCCTTCAACTAACGGCTGATTTCTGTTCCGTCACAGGCGACACGCGGGTCAATGAGCACCCGGGCCTCATGGCCATCCACACCGTGTTCGTGCGAATCCACAACGACATCGTGGACGGGCTGAGGAGGGTCAGACCCAGAGACTCGCAAGAGGAACTCTTCCAGATCGCCCGCAAGATTTTAGTGGCCATCATTCAGAATGTTCACTACGGAGAGTGGCTTCCCCTGATCATGGGGCGAAGAGCGGCTTTCAGATACCGACTGCTGCCAGGCTCCAGGACAGAATACATACCCAGCCTTGACCCACGGATCGCCAACGCCTTCTCCACGGCGGCCTTCGCTTTGGTCACTCTCTGATTCCTGACGCCTTCGTCATTGGCAACAGGTAAGTGCCCAACCCCATTGTCATAATGTCGTGTTGAATATGATCCAAAGCTTGGATTTTCTTCTTCCAGCTAGCGAGAGTCAACCGTTCCATTATTTCCACTGGCTCTTGGCCCTTTATTTCCTCCTGCATCCCCCCTGCTCAGAAAGTGTCGTAGCTCCATGTGGCCAGATACCACACATTAGGATTTTACTCTAAAAAAAACACTATATCATCCATTTCAGCGTTTTGAGGCCTCCCATAAATTTAAGCCGGTATTTAAATGTTAAATTGATACTTGATGAAAAGAGCAACTCCCCACCAATCATTTTCCTTGTTTCGGGGGAATCTTCACCGATGAAATCACAAACGATCTTCAAATACATGTCTCTCCCCCTTAACTGACGCACATTTCTGGCCCTCGCACTCACCCGTGACCGTATCTTTGCGCCAGCTTCAAGAGCACTAACTTGTGGGACTGGCCACAAGTGAATTGAGGCACATCACGGAAGATTTAGAGTAGGGGGAGTGGCTGAGCATTGCCTATTGAAAGGACCCTGAAAAGGGGTAAACGAAACGAAGACAAAACAAGGTAAAAGGAAGAAAAAGAGAAATTGTTATTGTTGTAGTTCATTCAACAAACACATTAGAACACTGCTTCCACGTATTTTTGCTGCCCACGTTTAGTGTCTTTTTTTTTCTTTCATATTTGTCATGCAAAAAAAAAGAAAAAGGAAAACCTAAAAGATCTATGTAAGCGTACAAGAGCAGAGAACTAGCGCCATGCGGAAAAGAGAGAGAGAGAGAGAGAGAGAGAGAGAGAGAGAGAGAGAGAGAGAGAGAGAGAGAGAGAGAGAGAGAGAACATTGCTTTATTGCAGGCGCAGGCTCCTACGAGACCTTTTTGGTCTAGTGTCACCGCTGTTTGAGAACTTCAACGACGTCCTCCTCGCGTTGGTCTCGCCTTCTGATGAGTTCGGAGGCGATGGAGGGGCCCAGGCTTTGGACAGGTTCTTCAGCGGAGAGATCACCGGTGAGAACCATTGAGGCAGGCCACACGCCATTATTTCAAACAAAAGGTGTTAGAAGATGAGTCCCCACGTTTACAAAGAAAATATCCAACTCTGTTTACACTGTAAGATAGCAAAATTTTGTTTGATGAATCAAACACTATTTACGCTGTAAGATAAACCAAAATTTTGTTTTGTTTGATGAATCAACACTGTTTACATTGTAAGATACAAAGTTTTGTTTGATGAATCAACACTGTTTACACTGTAAGATATACCAACATTTTGCTTGATGAATCAACACTGTTTACACCGTAAGATACCAAAGTTTTGTTTGATGAATCAACACTGGTCACACTGTAAGATATACCAACATTTTGCTGGATGAATCAACACTGTTTACACTTTATGATACCAAAATTTTGTTTGATGAATCAACACTGTTTACACTGTAAGATACCAAAAGTTTCTTTGATGAGTCAACGCTGTTTATGCTGTAAGATACCCAAATTTTGTTCTGTTTGATGAATCAACACTGTTTACACTGTAAGACACCCAAATTTGGTTTGATGAATCAACAACACTGTTTACACTGTAAGATACCCAAATTTTGTTTGATGAATCAACACTGTTTACACTGTAAGATATACCAACATTTTGTTTAATGAATCAACACTGTTTACACTGTAAGATACCCAAATTTTGTTTTTGATGAATCAACACTGTTTACACTGTAAGATACCCAAATTTTGT
>JADBJO010003052.1:212500-222500 GCA_016801955.1 Conus betulinus | reverse complement strand
CCTCTTTCCCTACGCTGTTCCTTGCAGGGTGGTGTTGAAATTTCAGCCCGCTTGATCTTGTCGCCTCTCCACACCACTTGTGCCTTCTTTGCCTCCCTGTGGCCACCACGTCTTCAGAATGAGTCGCACGCTGTCGCACGGGTTATGCGGACTTCGTCATTTGTGACGTGCTCAGTATAGAGATGAGATGCTTCCACAAGATCCTTGGCATCTAGACCACATGACCAACATGGAGGTCCACACCGGAGTAAGGCAAACCATAGAAAGACCTGTTGTCCAGAATGAAAAGAAAAGAAAATCAGATGGTATGGTCATGTATCAAGACCTACAAGACTTGTCAAAATCATTCTACAAGGAACAGAGCGAGCAAGCAGAAGGAGAGGAAGACAGCGAGAGAGATGGGGAGGACAACATCAGTGCATGGACGGGCCTCACACTGAGCAACTGCCTAACAGCGTCTGAGAACCGGGAGGGTGGAGGAAGCTGGTTGCGAAGACTTCTGTGGCGCCCGAACGATCTTCAAGGCCCCGGGATAAGTGATAGGTAAACAGTATAGGGAGTGGCGAGCGGTCTTCGGAAGCAGTTCATCGCCATTGCTTAGATATCTCTCTGCGGTGTTGCTGTCAGTTCATGATTCCCTTGCATACGTTGACCTGTTCCTCTAAGCTCACCAACTATGAATTTCGAAGTCAAAACGTTTGCTGTCAGCATTTTACGTATTTCTACGCATTCTGGTCATGAATGTTAATGGGGTGCTCATCTTCTCTGCTTAAAAGCGTTGTCAGTATATTTATATTCTCTGTGGGTTCTTTTAAATGTTGAAATCAGATAATTAAAGTGACAATCAGCTACCACTGGTGTTGGGAGATAACCAGCAAAATAGAAGGGAAACCAGTCTCATAAATTCAAATCATCATCGTCAGTCATCATGATCATTTTCTTCGTAGTCATTATTATCATCACCCGCTTCTCATCATCATTGCTATCATCACCATTGTCAAACATTACTAGCGATGCGTCATTAGTCAGACTGCTGAAGAGAAACAGCTCATATTTTCTCATTATTTCATAGAAATGCAGTCCATAATCTTTGAGGTTCTGTTTTCATTAGACCTATTTCTTCGTTTGGATAGTTAATTTGGTCATTATTTCATAATCAGGATTCTTATTCAGAGATATTGAAATGTATCGACTGTATTCATAGACATGTCACTGACATAGCTCAAATGATTGTCAATGACACTTAATTATTTTCAAGTGATTTATTGGTAGTCACATTCAGGTTTGACGTCCAGAGGTACCCCAGATGACGTAGCAGACGGAATAGCCGCTCCAGAAGAGTAGGGCGGGGAGGGGGGGGGGGGGGGAAGAATAGTGGACGGGTGGGTACAGGGGACCTATCTTACACTTTCCCACACACCTCCAGAATGACATCCCGTGAAAGAGACAAAAACTATATTTGCTGTCAGGTGTCAGAGGGATTCGACGTCACAACGTCTATTCATATGAAGCGTGTATATATGTATGTAAACCTACTGTGTCTTTGAAAAAGGCACGGTTGTTAAGTGTGTGTTGGTTAAGGAGACGTGGACTTGGTGGTGAAGCTTATATGTTTCTCTTTGTCATTTCGTTTCTTCGCGATCTGTGTTTGTTTTGCATTTGGCAGCCCCCAGCCAAATCATGATGTCTCTATGGTTCAATCCTAACTTCCCTGTTTGGTTGTTTTTTGTTTGTTTGTTTTGTTTTTAAACCTCACATTCATGATTTGAACTGACATCCCTGTGACTTGATCCTAATCCCTGTGACTTGATCCTAATCCCTGTGACTTGGTCCTAATCCCTGTGACTTGATCCTAATCCCTGTGACTTGATCCTAATCCCTGTGACTTGATCCTAATCCCTGTGACTTGATCCTAATCCCTGTGACTTGATCCTAATACGTGACTTGATCCTAATCCCTGTGACTTGATCCTAATCCCTGTGACTTGATCCTTATAGCTGTGACTTGATCTGATATCCCTGTGACTTGATCCTAATCCCTGTGACTTGATCCTAATCCCTGTGACTTGATCCTAATACGTGACTTGATCCTAATCCCTGTGACTTGATCCTAATATGTGACTTGGTCCTAATCCCTGTGACTTGATCCTAATCCCTGTGACTTGATCCTAATCCCTGTGACTTGATCCTAATCCCTGTGATTTGATCCTAATCCCTGTGACTTGATCCTAATCCCTGTGATTTGATCCTAATCCCTGTGACTTGATCCTAATCCCTGTGACTTGATCTGATATCCCTGTGACTCGATCCTAATACGTGACTTGATCTGATGTCCCTGTGACTTGATCCTAATACGTGACTTGATCTGATATCCCTGTGACTTGATCCTAGTACGTGACTTGATCTGATGTCCCTGTGACCTGATCCTAATACTTGACTTGATCTGATGTCCCTGTGACTTGATCCTAATCCCTGTGACTTGATCCTAATCCCTGTGACCTGATCCTAATGCTTGACTTGATCTGATATCCCTGTGACTTGATCTTATAGCTGTGACTTGATCTGATATCCCCGTGACTTGATCCTTATAGCTGTGACTTGATCTGATATCCCTGTGACTTGATCCTTATAGCTGTGACTGATCTGATATACCTGTGACTTGACCCTAATCCCTGTGACGTAATCATAATCCCTGTGACGTAATCTTAATCCCTGTGCTTTTATCCTCATTCCTGTGACTTGATGCTAATCCCCATAATTTAATCCTAATCCCTGTCATTGATTTGACATTCCTGTGATTTAATCGTGTCATGACATACATCTCAGTTATTTGATTATGTTCGTGTAGGGAAGCCTTTTTATAAGAAAATAAACTTTTCATGGGAAAATAGAATCAAAACAAAATTCTGGATTTCATGTTGTTGGACGGGTATGTACAAATATAGTCGTCTGGATATTACACGCACACAGACACACATACACACGCGCGCGCGCGCGCACACACACACACACACACACACACACACACACACACACACACACACACACACACACACACACACACACACACAAACACACACACACATACACAGAGAGAGAGAGAGAGAGAGAGAGAGAGAGAGAGAGAGAGAGAGAGAGAAAGAGAACACACACACACATACACACACACGCGCGCGCGTGCGCGCGCACTACACACACACACACACACACACACACACACACACACACACACACACACACACACACAGAACACGTGCGCGTGTTGACAAAGCGTCTAACCACCCCCCCCCCCCCCCCCCCTCTCTCTCTCTCTCTCCTCTCTCTCTCTCTCTCTCTCTCTCTCTCTCTCACGAAATTAACGAATGTGATATTCAGCGAATAAACCCCAAAGCAATGCTGTGCTTCTTGTCTATACCGATCACACATTTTTAACCACCTTGTGTCGAGTGGTGGTTTTAGGACACAGTATGTCTGTTGTCACTGTTTGAATTATACAGCATTTGCATGGCACATAATCCTCAGTAATGCCCGGACCGTCTGCCTGCATGCATTGACCTTGGTCACAGCACATTGGCCGATCGCTGCAAATCAACACACCTGGCTGCCTCTGGAACCAGGCCAGACCATGGTCAAGCGGTCTGTATAGCCTTGTCTGCTTCATGAAAACGATCGGACGGTGAAGCTAATTCCTGGACTGTAGTGTACATAGTAAGCAGGCTTGGAGCTTTCCGATCTCGCCTGCCAGCCGTGATGTGTGTGGTGGGTCTTACTTATTGGCGCGGTTGATATTTTCAAGTGGGTGTGTGAATAGTGGCGCGGCAACGAAAAAAAGCATAAGTATGAATGAATTGATGGATGGATTGAGTGAGTGAGTGAGTGAGTGAGTGAGTGATCGATTAAATAATAAAGTAAATAACTAACTAGCTAACTAACTAGTTGGTTGTGTATTGGTTGGTTGACTGACTGACCGGCTGGTTGATTGTTTGTTGTTGTTGGTGGTTGGTTAGTTGGTTAGGTTGGCTGGTTGGTTGGTTGGGCTGGTTTGTTGGTCGGTTGGTTGGTTGGTTTGTTGGTTGGTTGGCTGGTTGGTTGGCTGGTTGATGAATTTTAAAAAATCAAGAATAGAAAAATGAATGAATAACAATAAACAACAAGGAGAAGAACAGCAACAACAAAGTTTGAAGAGTGTCTTGCAAATTATTCTACACTCACGTCAGTTTGACCATGTATGTCATGCCCTCTCTACCAATGGACACGGTCTACAATCAGAGAGAAGAGACATTTGATACATTTTGTTTCATTTTTGAAGGGTCGGGAGAAGGGCGTAGAAGGATGATGAGAAGGCATTAAGAACTGCTTTAGTTCGCACTGTAATGCAGCATGCTCTGGGACATACCACACTGTCTGGTATTGCGTGACGGCGGCGAAATTATGTTCTACTGTTCTGCATTGCCTTACATTGTGTTGTTGTGTTGTTTGGTATCGTATGAAATCGCCTCGAATCGTACTCAACTGGTTTCCTGTTAAATACCGTTGCCAGAACACGATAGCAACCCTCGCCATTGTGATGAAACTGTCCCAAAGCGCTCTTCTACATTTCTGTTCACATGCTAAACATAATTCATTTTCGGAATCAACTTCTGTGTGCCATCCTGCCCTGCTCTTTTGGTGACCTCGTTTTCGATTTCCTCTTTACAACCGGGGATTTGTGGGTTCATCAGCTCATGACCTCATGAAACAGCTCGGGATTTCAGGTAAGAAGAGGACCAGAACCCTGAAGGCAATGGCAGAGACAGCCGAATAGAGTTCCGCTGGATCTGGTCGAGGAGGATCAAAAGTGAACTTCACAAGGCCTTGAATTACCCAACTTAGAACAGGTGGTCCGTCAGCAGTGGGGTAAGACACCCATCTTTAAAAAAAAAAAAAAAAAAAAAAAAAAAAAGGCACGCCTAAGAAGACTCCCAGCTACCCAAAAGTTGAGGGTTCGAATCCCGGTAGCGCCAGAAAAAAGAAGTTGGCAGTAGAAGGGCATCTTGAGAGTCATGACCTGGATCCGGCTCGGCCCTCTTAGAGTATAAGGAGTTCAATGCTGAAATACTTGTCTGAGGGACGCGGTGGCGCCCTCTTGAGGGGAAAGCTCATTCACTCTGACATCGCGACAGAAGCAAACATTGTCGTCAGAATTATGCTTAGAAGATGGTGTCTCGGCGTATGCTGAATCAGAACAGATATAAGGGAATACCATCGAAATGATTAGGCGGCAGTGCAGTGTCTCCTTGTGGGGTTGCCTCTCATCGACTTGACATTGATGGCTTCCAGTAGGCTGCCGGTGTTCGGACTGAGACGGAATGAAAATGAGCGTTGTGAGAATTATGTCACCGGAGTGTAGGAAAGACGAGATCACGAAATTTGAAGAACAGTTAAACAAAACAAAAAAGTGAAAGAAAGAAAGAAAGGAAAGAAAAAAAAACGAAACCATTTTGTTTTCTCCGTTCATCTTCTGGGAAAAAAAGAACTACAAGATTCAGCAAACCCACAGTTTAACATAACACACACACACACACACACACACACACACACACACACACACACACACACACACACACACACACCACAGAGAGAGATAGAGAGAACACTGCACACCACTACACCTCAATCCAGAATAAACACACACACACACACACACACACACACACACACACACACACACACACACACACACACACACACACACACACACACACACACACACACACACACACACACACACAACGATCCAACATAAACATACACACCACACCACACCACACCACAACCCAGCTCCACCCAAACAAAACTGTACTCTAGAGCCCCACACTACAAGCAAGATCGCTTCCCCAGTCCTAAGGGATTGCGACTCGTTGAACCGCTTCCACTACCACTACCACCACAACCACCACCACCATCACCACCAAACCTACCCACCTTCTCCCCTACCCTCACGCGCCTGTCCACCCCTCACCCTTCACCACTCACTCCTTCTACGCAATTCCGCACCACTTTCTTTCCTTTTTTTCTTTTTTTTTTTTTTTTTTTTTTTTTTTTTTTGTTTAAGCCGATACGGGACAAGAGCAATATGCCAAAAGCGGATAATAACACGCCGCACTGGACGTTGGCCAGTTTCTTGACCATTGGGATTATAAGCCGCGCGCTCAAAGAACATACGTGTAATACCTTTCTTCGCCCTGTGTACCACGAGCGGTGGGCTTGGGGGACTGGAACAGCTAACAGTGTAATGAATGTGCTGTGTCATGTGAGCCAAGAGTTGGGTTGACTGAGCGAGAGGGAACCAACGTTTTTTTTTCATATTACAGGTTCAGCTTGACTTCAGTTTCGTGTTGTTGTTGTTGTTGTGGATTACTGAAAAGTGTTGGTGTGGTGTCGTGTTGTTCATCTGTTGACGATCTTCCATGGTGACTTTTTTTTGTTGTTCATCTCTCACTATGATAAGCAGTAGGATTGCATGAGGTTTCAGGTAGGGCCATACTGCGTCATGCTATGTATGGCAGAATGTTGGACTCAAATCTCTCTTCTTAGCGACTGTCCTCTCGAATGCTTATGTCATCATCTTCAGCGATATTGTCACGTGAAACTCAAAAGTTCTGAATCTCAGCTTACACAAACATCCTCCTTATACAACGCAATATGCAGTTCGTCTATAACCCCAAACGCAGTCTTATCCTCCTTACACGTGTATAAGCCCAAACGCAAACAGTTTGAATGTACAAAGGGAGGCGTGGTGTTCGTTGTATTAAGCCAGCCGACCAGATACAGCCCATTCAAGGCTGTCATCAAATACTGGGGGAGAGGGGGGGGGGGGGGGGGGGAGACTCCCATCTACACAGAAAACAATTACAATTTGTTCTTCAGCGGACGATTTAACAGTTTAATTGTTGATATATTGTTGGCCGATACGTAAGACTAGATCGTGCTAACATTGACAGTTTTTTCGCTTCATTTATGACACACAGTGGACAAAAGTGGGGAAATGCAGATGATTTACACGCACGCACGCACGCACACACACACACACACACACAGAGAGAGAGAGAGAGAGAGAGAGAGAGAGAGAGAGAGAGAGAGAGAGAGAGAGAGAGAGATTTCAGTATAAAGAAAAAAACGTTCAAATGCCCTGTCAACAAACAGTATTGCAGAATGTACAGTTTGTGTCCATTCCATTCGGCGAGCTCTCACCACCATCTCGCCATATTACAAAAAAGAAACAAACAAAAAAAAAAACAAAAATAAAAAACGAACGAACAAAACTATTACAGTGTAGAAGCGTGAGAGTCTCTAGAACAAAGACAGCTGAATTGGCGACAAAATCAGCCAAACGGTGAACAAAGAGTAAACCCTCCAACCACACACACACACACACACACACACACACACACACATCAAAGTAGACTCAAAGAAAATTACAGAAAAATGGACATTTTCAGCATATGATTTCCGGCAGACATAATTCATACTGAAAGAATTGTCGGCATCCCAACTTATAGCGTCTAAAAAGAACATGAATGAAAATTGCTTTTCTATATTGCGAAAGATTACTAATTGTGTGATTAAAACAGTGGGGTCAAATTAGAGCCTGTCGATTCGAACATGCTTGGGCAACGAGTGGTGTTGGTAAAGATATATGTTGGGTTGCGAAAGCGCTTTAGTCAATAAGATCATGAAAGAATTGACATGCATAATAGGCTTACTAATACAGAGACAGACCGTCGTTGGAAGTGACTAACTTCAGACCGCTTTAGGATAATAAGAATTGAAAACAAAATAATGATGATGATGATGATAATGGTAATGATAATGATGATAGTGTGAAGAAGAAGAAGAAGAAGAATGGTAATAATAATAATAATAATAGTAACAATGATGATGAAGATGATGACACTGATAGTAATAATAGATAAATAATAGATGATGACTATAACAACAATAACAAGAACAACAACTATAACAATAATAATAATAATAATAAAAAAAACAAGGAAGAATATTAACAGGCTGTTTAACATTTATTCAAATGAAAGCGAGCTAGTTACCACAAAGTAGCTAAGATGAACATCTCGAGGTTTATAGAGCTGAAACTGAAGAACTTTTAAACAGAAATGTCGCAAAGAATATAAGAAGTCTTTAAGACATGGTGAACGGAGCATCTTAAAAATGCAGATAATCTACGGAATCATAGAAAGACAAACTAAAGGGATATTGGAAACCATGTGTGGAAAAAATAAATAGAACTGTCAAAATTGATTTGATTAATAGGATTCATCGTTTTCTGTTATTAACAATGTTGATGACAAGGCCTGTCTGCCGTATAAGAATTGAATAAATATTGATTATGATCTTTGCTTTCGAAATGTCCCACTCTCAGCTATGAATAATCAAGTGTTAAAAAATGATTAACAAACGACAAAGCTACTTCAACTGTTGTTATACAAAATGATTAGGTAAAGAACAGTAATCCTGTATATAGGTCTACTGGTGTACATTTCAAGCTTGTTAATAAGGTTTTGAACGCGGGATTTCTACCTGAAAAGTGGATTGGTGGATGATTGTACTCCTTTAGAAAGTCGTGATAAGACTTTTGATGATAAGTCACGATAATTTTACTGTCTTGCACTGGTTGCAAAGTGAGACGACTGCAGGCGGAAATCTAAACAAATCTTAAATAAATGTCAGCGAACCGCCCAGAGAAACGTGGACAAACGAGTCACAAGACAAAACACGACGCGTTTCGACCTCTTAGGTCTTCTTCAGGTGAGACTCTGAAGCGATCTGAAGCGATCAAAGCTAAGTGAATTTTCGTTATTTTGTTCGTTTTTGTCTCACCTGAAGAAGACCTAAGAGGTCGAAACGCGTCGTGTTTTGTCTTGTGATTCGTTTGTCCACACAGCACACAGAAATGGAAATGCTTCTAGGGTCGTTATGATTCGCAAAGAAAAATTGAAAACAAGTACCCTTACTGACACAAACGTATTGTAAACCTTTTAGTAAAGTCCCTAACACGGGTGGCATTTCAGGAGAATGGGTACTAGGACTCGTTTTGCCACATTATAAGGACAAAGGCAGCAAAATCAAATTAATGCATTGCTGAGTTGCGTCGGAAAGCTGCATACTACAGTAGTGAATAATCGAATAATTTTCTTGAAAGCAGTAAGATTATTACAGAAAATTAGGCGGGGTTTCGACGCTGTCATTCAACATTGGATCATGTGTTTGTGTTGAAAACTCTTGTTGATATTTTTGCTGTTAAAACAAATAGCAACTCTTGTTAATATTTTTGCTGTTGAAACGAACAGCAACTCTTGTTAATATTTTTGCAGTCGAAACAAACAGCAACTCTTGTTACTATTTTTGCTGTTGAAACAAACAGCAACTCTTGTTAATATTTTTGCTGTTGAAACAAACAGCAACTCTTGTTAATATTTTTGCTGTTGAAACAGACAGCAACTCTTGTTAATGTTTCTGCTGTTGAAACAAGCAGCAACTCTTGTTAAAATTTTTTGGTGTTGAAACAGACAGCAACTCTTGTTAAAATCTTTGGTGTTGAAATAGACAGCAACTCTTGTTAAAAATTTTTGCTATTGAAACACACAGCAACTCTTCTTAAAATTTTTGCTGTTGAAACACACACAGCAATTCTTGTTAATATTTCTGCTGTTGAAACAAACAGTAACTCTTGTTAATATTCTGCTGTTAAAACAAAAACAGCAACCCTTGTTCATATTTCTGCTGTTAAAACAAACAGCAACTCTTGTTCATATTTCTGCTGTTAAAACAAACAGCAACTCTTGTTAATATTTCTGCTGTTAAAACAAACAGCAACTCTTGTTAAATTTTTTGCCGTTTGATTCCCTGTGTGGCGGCAGGGGCGTAGCAGCAGCTCATTTAGCGACGAATCAATGGAAAGATTCTTCAATTAACTGTAGGAATCAACGGAAAGATTCTTCAAT
>JADBJO010003052.1:207500-210000 GCA_016801955.1 Conus betulinus | reverse complement strand
GTGTGTGTGCGTGCGTGCGCGTGCGTGCGTGCGTGTGAGTGAGTGAGTGAGTGAGTGTGTGTGTGTGTGTGTGTGTGTGTGTGTGTGTGTGTGTGTGTGTGTGTGTGTGTGTGTGTGTTTGAGTGACAGAGAGAGAGAGAGTTGTTTCAACGTATGTCTCTTTCAAATCATGATTGATTTTGTGACTGTTTTGTTTCTAACCAGTGGATAGCACGCGACAAGATAATACTGCTCGTGCATTAATGCTGACGCCATCTTGACGGCCATGGCTGGTTTGACGTCACGGATTTTCGAAGTGACGGCTGTGTTGGTGATAGTACTGCTTGAAGGTGCGCGTGCTCTCTCTCTCTCTCTCTCTCTCTCTCTCTCTCTCTCTCTCTCTGAGACGCTTGCGTGCGCGCACATGTTTATGTGTGCATGTGCGTGCGCGCGCGCGCGTGTGTATGTGTCCTAATGTCCTTTCCCCCCTCCTCTACCCACATATACTACTAATGCTGTTACTCCTACTGCTGTTCGAGCTGCTGCTGCTGCTGCTGCTGCTGCTGCTGCTGCACTAACTGCGATTAGATTTGCTGATTTGCTCTGTTTCTACATCTTTTTCTTCTTTCTTTTTCCTTTTTTTCCCCCCTTTTTTTCTGTGTGGTGCGTGCTGTGATCTTTTTTTTCCATCCTTTATCCACGTGTAGTTTTCGAAGAACCCTTCACCCCGGTTCATCGCCATTTTTCAGTCCCCCGCCCTATTTCGGCAGAATTGTCCATGGACTAGATGACGTCACAAAGCCGGAACGTACTTTGTTATTTAAAACAGAAGTAATTGACAAGATGACGTCACAAATCTGGAACGCACTTTGTTATTAAAACAGAAGTAATTGACTAGATGACGTCATAAAGCAGAAACGTACTTCATATTGACTGATAGGTAATGACTAGATGAGGTCACAAAGCAGGAACGTACTTCATATTGACACAGAAGTAATCGACTAGATGACGTCACAAAACAGGAACGTACTTCATATTGACACAGAAGTAATTGACTGGATGATGTCACATCGAGGTGACGTCACAAAGCAGGAGCATACTTCATTTTGACACCGAAATAATTGACATGACGTCACAAAGCAGGAACGCATTTCATTTTCACACAGAAGTGATCGAACCCTTCAGCATATTGTGTTGGATGAGTGATGGACTGATTGAAGGAATGAATAACTATTTGACTGACTGGCTAAGTTACTGACCAAACACGAATGAGTGACTGAATGGTTGAGGAAGTGTAAGAGGAAGAAAACGGGAGTGAAGGGGGAGGGGGGGGGGGATGAGAAGCAATGAGGGATTAATGGGTGGGTAGGTTTGTGGTTGGTTGGTTGGTTGGTTGCTTGGTTGGTTGCTTGCTTCATTGATTGATTGATTGATTGGCTCATGGATGGTTCATGATTGATTGATCAGCCCGTGGATGTATACGATTGATTGATGGATTGATTGATGGATTGATTCATTCGTTCATTGATCGACGGACTGATGAATTGAAGATTATTGGTTGATTTGTAAACAGACAATGGACGAGTTGAGCTAGGGGTGGGTGAGTATGCGAACAGGCGAGTGAACGAGTAATTAACTGACCGATCAATTGATTGATTGATTCATTCATTTATTCGATCAGAGGCAGTGAGTGAGACCTGTCCAGTGTACTCCAACAATATCTTCGTGGGTTACCAAACCTGTGGCAATGGATGTTGCGGTCGCCACCCCAACTACTACTGCTGCGATCTCAGGTAGAGTGGTTTAGTCATGGAGTCCGCCATGTTGTGTTAATCAAGCTGAGAGAGTGATGGTTCTTGGTTACTTGGCTGACTAGATGGCTACACGCAAACAATGCACAGTGTGAGAAGTCACGTAGAGATGACGACGATGAATCACGATGAGGAGAGGAGGAGGACAATGATGAAGATGATGGTGATGATCATGATGATGATCGTAGAGCAATCATCTGACTAATAGGATCTCTCTCTCTCTCTCTGTATATATATATATATATATATATATATATATATATATATTTGAATTATAAACAAAGCTTGCTTTTATGTCTCAGATTGTAGAAATAGGGGGGGGGGGGGGGGGGGGGGGGGTGATAAGCCTTCATATCTGCAGTGGTAGATGATTCTGCCTAACTGACAGTATGTGCTTGAGTGGGTGAATGGGGAACGCTTCTCAAAATGAACCTTCAGCAAGCTTATAGTCTCCAAAGCGGGAGACAATCTCCAATGGGGAGAAAGCTCATTTACATATAACTCCTGGTCAGATACCGGTATTTCGAAACCTGATTGTTTCTCCTCAGTGACCGCGGAAAGTTGTAATTTGACTCCTCTGCCTTTTTGGTTTTAAGAAGAATGCTATACCAGAAAAAGGCTGGTGTGCAATACCGTAGTATGTTTATTGAGTTTTCAAAAAAAGCAACCAAAGGTGCCACCTAAGAAGCAAACAATCTGAGACATAAGAG
>JADBJO010003052.1:162500-200000 GCA_016801955.1 Conus betulinus | reverse complement strand
CCTTTTTTTTTTTTAAACTTTACAGTTTATTTCGTTTTTGTACTTCATTAAAAAAAAAAAACTCTTCTTGGTTTGCTTTTGGAAGAGAACGAACATTGTTTGATTTTTTTTTTTTTTTTTTTTTTTTTTTGAAGGGAGGGGGCAGGGGGCTAAGAAAGGGAGACCACTATGCAAACCATTTCAATACAGCCAAAGGCTGATCGGACAATAAACTGCTTTCTTCAGTTTCTGTTTTGTTTTGTTGTTTTTGATGGTGATAATGATGACAATGGTGATTATATAGGAAAACACTGATTGACTAGAAAGAAAATGTGCCTTAAATCAGCATAGACAAACTTTCTGTGTACTTTGTCAGGAGAACTTAGGATTTGTGTGGTATGTCCCTAGTGTCCAACCTAGATGCTCTTGTAGATGGAACAGCGTAAATAAAAGCAGGCAATGGGCCATTACAATTAATGGATAGTCATCTCTGTGCTAAAGAAAAATATCTGTGAAATACATACCTGGGCATTTACACACACATCCACCATATGCATGCAGAGATTGTAAGGAGAACAGAAAGAAGGTGAAATCAAGACAGACACAGAAAGAGAAAATACCAAATGGAAGGCATGAAAAACATAAATGTGACCTTTTTTTCTTCTGTTTTTTCATAATGAAGAAAGTTGCCACATAAGCATACTTCATTTCTCTCCTACACACTGGCATACACACTCAATATTCTTTCCTACACACTGACATACACACTCAATATTCCTTCCTGCACACTGACATACACACTCAATATTCTTTCCTGCACTCTGACATACACACTCAAAAATTCTTTCCTACACACTGACATACACACTCAAGTTTCTTTCCTACACACTGATATACACAGTCAAGTTTTCTTTCCTGCACACTGACATACACACTCAATATTCTTTCCTGCACACTGATATACACAGTCAAGTTTCTTTCCTGCACACTGACATACACACTAAAGTTTCTTTCCTACACACTGACATACACACTCAAGTTTCTTTTCTACACACTGACATACACACACTCAATATTCTTTCCTGCACACTGACATACACACTCAAGTTTCTTTCCTACACACTGACATACACACTCAAGTTTCTTTCCTACACACTGACATACACAATCAAGTTTCTTTCCTACACACTGACATACACACTCAATATTCTTTCCTACACACTGACATACACACTCAATATTCCTTCCTGCACACTGACATACACACTCAATATTCTTTCCTACACACTGACATACACACTCAAGTTTCTTTCCTACACACTGACATACACACTCACGTTTCTCTCCTACACACTAACATACACACTCAAGTTTCCTACACACTGACATACACACTCAATATTCTTTTCCTACACACTGACATACTCACGTTTCTCTTCTCTCCTCCACACTAACATACACACTCAAGTTTCCTATAAACTGACATACACACTCAAGCCTGTAATCTTTCATAAGAAGCCAAGTGAGACTTGGTGCACTTACTTAATCTCTCTCTCTCTCACACACACACACACACACACACACACACACACTGCACGTGCGCGCGCGCGCACACACACACACACACACACACACACACACACACACACACAAAATAGACTTAAATACATGCAATCCAAGTAACAAGTCCATCATACATTGTAAAATGGTTATTATTGCCAAAAGATATTGTACAAAAAATCATCTGTTCATGTGATATGTTTACATTTGATCTTACAATAAAAAATACACATCTCAAAAAAAAAATGGAATCGGAACTCACAACCATATTCACACTGGAATATACATCTACAATAAAATGAAAGGAAAGACAAGAGGTCTGGAAATCAAGAGCGACAAAGGAATTCTGAAAACTTGCTGTCTGCTAGAGGCAGAAGATGGGGAAAGGGCATTCTGTTTACTGTGTTAGGAAATATTGCCCGATGATCTACCAGCTGTAGCTTGCAAGTGTTTGACAGTACATGACAGCAAACATACATTAAAAATAATCTGGAATGAAAAAAACTCATAACGCTGTTCACACAAGAATACACAGCCACAATGAAGCGAAAAAAGAAAGCCAAGAGGCGTGGAAGTCAAGAGCGACGGAGGAATTCTCTGGATTCTAAAGTCAAAGGATTGGTGGATACAAAACTAGTGGCGAAATTACTGGATACAAGCAACAAAAAAAAAAAAAGGGAGGGGAAAAAAAGCATACAAAACAGTCAAGCACGTTAATAACTTTAATTCCTTGATGATGTTATTACTTTTGCATTTTCAGCCTGAAAAAAAAAAAAACCTTATTTTTTCTATTATCAACACTTCAGTTGCAAATGGGGATTTAATGAAATGAGCTTTCTTTTTCTTTTTTTCTTTCAACAACCAAACGAGACTTTTCAAACAATTTTGATTAGGTGGATGCTAGACTGGCATACATCTGTCGAGGAATATCCTAGAAGTTCTCAGCAGTTCAGTGTAATTGTTCATCCCCATTTCATGTTTCTTCCATGTTCACTCAAACTTTCCTCCATACAATTTTTTTTCTGACAAACAATCCCAAATAACTTGTATTCCAATTACATACAATTCAGAGAATTCTGAATTTTGTGTCCATTCATGCAAGAACTATGCTTCAATACTTGATAGTTTGAACACTGAAATCATTCAAACCCCCAGTGGAAAGAAAAATGTATCGAAAGAAACCAAAGAACTCTGAATGAAAACTGATGCTTTCAAAACTGCATGGGTGGGTAAGCAGAAAGATAATGGATAAACAAATCATACTCTGTATCCCACATGGTTAATGCTTTTGTAGTGAAAGATCTACTATCCACGTATTCAAACAAACAAAAATCATACACCAAACTTTCATCTTTCTTGATTCAAGTCCCATTCTTTATCCACTTATAAAAGAATCTCTTCTGATGGATAAGTTGATTTTAAAACAAAAGAACAATTTGAGATTTCAGACAAAGTAAAAATGGAAAACAAACAACAAGAAGAAAAGAAATGTACCAGATCATCATCACCAACACTCAAAATTGCAGTTGAAATGTCGAAGTGTAACAGCTGAATAGACAGTATTCAGAATCTCAATTAACCTAATTATTATGCTTGTAAACTGAGATTACTAAAGAAGATAGATGGCAACTCAAATCAGTTGTGGTAACTCAATATTTTACATACAATATGAAACAATTCGCACTGAGATGGCTGAGCATTCCATGTAATTGAGAACAATCTTTTCAATTTAAGCCTGCTTCAGATCTACCTACATGAACAGACATTCCGAGTATACCATATTTCAAATTTTGAGTGAAAAAGCAAACTCTTCATCATGTTTGAAAAGTAACAAGAAAACGAAAACGTGAGCTAGCTAGGCCCGAAGTCAGTACATTATTACAGACAAACTGATGACATTTCTTTTAAACTCACCACCAACTAAAAGCCAGCAAAAGCTGCCTGCACATTCAAAGGCTTTGATAGAAACAAAATCAAGGTGAACTTAATCTCTTTCAGCATACTGCCCAGCTGCTGGGAAACACCTAAATCTGAGAAAACATTGATTTCTAAATGGGACAGTGGTCTGACATTGCACTACAACAAGATTTCTTTCATTTCTTCCATTCAAAACAAAATCTAAATTATTTTCTAATGAATGCATTTGAATCAAATAGTAAATTGATCTATGATGCACGTTTCCTCTTTCTCTCTCCCACTCTCCTCAGCACATAAATGACCCGTCCTCCATACCCCCTACCCACAAAAACACACACACACACACACACACACACACACACACATGCACACAAAGGACACAATGTGTAAAGCAAATGCAGTAAAGGTTACTTTCTCTAGTAGTATTATCTATACGAATCAACTACAATGCTAAATAATGAAGGAAACATAATGAAACACAGCAAAACGGCAGGAAAACAGATGAGATATAGATGAGAAACATGGCAGTGAGATGTGAACAATTGCAACAAATGGAAATTGGAATTTCAAAACAAAACAAAACAATTTTTTTCCTGTAGGAAGAAAAATCACCCTCCTTCAGACAAGTTTCTACTAGTTATGAAATCGATCAAGGCAATATGAAGCACAGAGACAGAATGTGCGTGGACAGAGACTAGCAAAAAACATAAAGCAGACTTGGACAAGGTACACTTTTTCCTGTCACATACTCATAGACAAGGTTAAGATTCTACCCTGAAGACTACCAGGAGATCAGTGCAAAGTTGTGACTACTGTGCAGACATTCTACTGGAAAAGGAAGAAACTGGACGTGGTAAACATTTTAAAATCAATAAGATGCCTCACCTCCCCAGACCATAAAAAATCTCCTGCTTCCTCTGCTCTCTTTTCATTGCCATTTGTTAGAAATTTCAAAACACTTTCAATGCACACAGTTTCACAAAAGATTCCTTCACTTCAGAACAGAAAGCTTCAGCATCAGAACAGAGAAAAATTATTATAATCACAACCATAACACAAACAATATTGATAATAAAAAGAAAAACAAAAAACATTTTTAGTAGCATACAATACCCCTCATCAATTATGCTGCCAGTACATATCCTTCCCCATTTCCAACTGTCTAATTACCAAAACCTATGCAAACTAAAACTTTCTTTCTCTCAAAGCCAAGATGCTAACACCATCAACTTATCTGCAAGCAGAAATATATTTGTCTTGCAAAAGTGTGTATAAGAACTTGAAATATCCAGCAGACAAACACTGAAACAATTATGTTTAACATTACAAATGAAATTACACAAATCCATTGCTTAAGCAAAAAGGAGTTGTCTAAGTTTAAAAAAGGACAACATTTCAACTGTGTAGACATTTATCTCTTCTTTGTTAATAGATAAACAAGTGCAAAGCTAGATACAACAAACCAATGACAAAGCTTTAAACATTAAGGAAAATGTGTATACTTTTCAAAGAACAGCATTAAAATCAAGGCATGAGTATTTTCAACAGATCATCAGCAATCAGGGACACATTGTAATAATTAAAAAAAAAAAAGCTCTTTTTCATGTTTGTACATCCCATACAACAATTTGCAATTATTTTGATGATACTGGCATCAAACTACTCATTCATCATCTTGCATAACAGCTAATGATATGTTTTGGGTATAACACTTCTAAAATCATCTTTTTTCTTCCACTGACTTTTTCAAACTGCCGACACGCACACACCTCAAACACACGCATACAAAGGAACTAACACACAAGATAACCACACTTTAAGAACCTGTAGATCGCCAACCTTTCATACAGAATAGTTAAATCTGTTAGAAATCACAACTACCAGACCCTAATGCATGTGCACTTCAAATTTTTTCATAATAATTGATGATCACTTCAACTGTTCAAGAAGTGACATTTTCAGATCAGGTACACCATGGTTTGCTTTCTTCCTCCTGACTTTCTGCCAACTAGAGAGTTCAGATCAACGACATGCTGCGACGACAGCTAAGGCACAGGAAAACAGGACATACCTACTAAATCATTAATTCCTGATGGATTATCTACATTTTTTTTTTGTGCAGCTGAAAAGATAAAGAGATTCATCTTTATCCCACTTTGTTACAACCCCCCCCCCCCAAAAAAAGGTGGGAATCACAGGGAAGAAAGGAAGACCGGAGGGGGGTCGTTTTTTCTTCTCTCCAATATCTCCTACACGTGTTCCGCAGTCTTCCAAATATGGAAACAAATGTGGCTTTTCAGAAGTTAAGTAACCTACCAAATCTTTACGTTGATTGCGCACAATGAGAAAGTGTACAGATGATCATTCGACAGTCAGTCAGAGTGTTACGATGCACCGATGAGGTGAGGGAAGTGCAAGTGGGACAGGAGCACCGACAGCAGCAGGGGGAGGAGGAGGGTGAGGATGGAGGACTGTAGAAGGGAACCTCCAGCCATCACTTCCGTCGTCTCTGGATTGGACGGCACCTGGCCGTCTGAAACGCAACGCACGCATACAGAATCAGTCGGTGAAACCTACATGGATCTGTCTTAGAACTGGACTAAAAACAGAAACCTGTAATGTTGCGGAATGTGAGAAAAGAGTTAAGACACAGAGGCAACGAAAGAAAATGTGTATGTGCATGTCATAGATATGTTTTTCAACATAATAATAATGATTATTTATGGCGCTTGATCTTACATCATATGTCCTAAGCACTTACAAATACATAAAAGGTTGAAGTAAACATAAATGAAACCAAAGAGAAGATGAATATTACAATAAGTACATGCATCTACAAGCAAAGGTGCATACTGACACACATCCAAGCTTATACAAACACAAACACACACACGCACACGCACACACACACACACACACACACAACACATGATCCCACACACACTGTCAATATGCTTAACTAACACACTGTAGAACAAGAAAAAGACAGGACAGATAGGTTTTGCAAGTCATTCATTCTCATAACATCCCAAGTGCTTACATTAATGAAATGGCATTTTCAAATGATGTGTGAATGTGTCTGTCTGACTGTGTGTGTGTGTGTGTGTGTGTGTGTGTGTGTGTGTGTGTGTGTGTGTGTGTGTGTACATGTGTACATGCTTTGTGCATGCATGTATGTCCGTCTGTGTATGTGTGCATGTCTGTCAGTCTGTATGAGCACATATGTGTCCATGTGTGTGTGTGAGAAAGAGAAAAAGACAGAGGGAGAGGCCATACACAAGTGTGAGCAGAAATATTGTTAAAAAAAAAAAAAAAACACCAGAAATACACAGTCATACTTGATAACGTTTGCATAAATCTACCGAAGAACACCGCCACAAACCTCTCCCCCCAAACCTACCTCCCACAGTGAAGTACACTGCTGGAGAGCTCCTCTCTCCCTGACCCCCGCGACTGTAGCCGTACACCCTCAGCTGATACAGAATGGACTCCGTTAAGTTGGTAATGGTGCCATAGTTGTTCCGGCCCACGTCCTTGGTACGTGCCTTGCGAATGTTCTCCCCGCTCGGCCAGTACTGCAACTGTGTAAAGAAATAACAACATTCCGTTGAGGTCTCTTTTCTCGTGGGCGCAAAAGTTTCAGCATTCACCTGTGTAAATCTTTTGTGAGTTAACTCTTTTTTTTCTCATTCTGTTATGTGAAAAAGAGAGATATAGTTGCGCTGTTGGAAGTGTTGCTGAACCAGGCAAAGTGTAACCCAGTGATGACTGGCTGTGTAAGACTGAGAGAGAAAAGAAGAGTAAGGCAGAAATGTAACACCTGTGCTGGTGGTGGGGCAAGAGGTAGCATGAGAAAATGGAGAAATGAGGACTGAAACAGTAGCCAGTCAAGGAAGAGAAAATATGCATTGGATGTCTAGTCCATGTTATTCAAAGTGAAAAGAAGTGCTTTTTTTCCAAAGTCCACCTTAACAAATAGTGAAGAGAAGCGCACTTTTTCCAAAGTCCACCTTAACAAATAGTGAAGAGAAGCGCACTTTTTCCAAAGTCCTAACAAACTGTTTATATTTCTTTGAATATGAATCCATTGGTAGACTATCTGAGTAACAAACTATCGATATTCCTTTTGTGCACATGAATTTGAATCCGCCTGAGCCCATCTAAATCATCCTGTTCTGTTTATTTTAATGAAAGAGAAGTGTGGCCCTTGACAGTTGTATGAATTCTCCAGGAAAATGAATATGCATGTCTAAGGAGCGAGTGTGTGAGGGGAAAAATTTATATATGCTTACAATTTCTCAAATAAGAGCTACAGTTCTATTTCTTTAATTTCTTCTATTTTTGCCAACTAAAGCAACATAATTCTTAGTACATAACTGTACAGAAAGCTCACATGATAAACAACTGCTAACATAAAGGCAACAGTATGAAAGCTGTTCACCTATCAGAAGTGTTCAACATACTGTATGGAAGTATCACACCTCTGGTCTCCAAAAGTACTGAGTACTCATACCTCTTTTTGATACGATTACAGTGATGAGTAGCCTGCTAACTCACATATAAGGATACAGGAGTGAGTAGTATGAGCGCTCCAAGTGTACAAGACAGAGTCCCATGTGCAAGGCAAGACATGCCCATATGCACATAACCAGGTACAAAAAATAAATCCGATTTATTTTCCTTACGCTGATAATTTGAACAAAAGGGACACTCTTATCATTCAGTGAGCAATTCAAACTCTTATTCTCTTACCTCCTGAGCACAAATGCTGCAAGCCTTCATACATCGGGAATCAAAAAAGAAAAGCAGCTGGTGTTTCTACCACTAAGCTGAAATTTCAGACATGATCTTCAGCAGTACAAGGACCATCTGTAACAGGTGTGCAGTACACTGATGAAGAATGATTAAACAAACTCATGACTGTTTTGATATCCACGATTTTGTAGGAATTTTCTACATCCAGACACCAAGATGTTGTTGTTGTTGTTGTGTTATACCCTGGCTCAAAGACTCCAGGGATCATCCGAACAGCCAAAGCATTTGAACACTATGGTACATATGCATCAGCTAGGGATGAGGACATTAAAGGTCTACTTTAGAGATTTTCAATAATTTGTTAAAAACAGGTCTACATGTCATATAACTACAGTATGGTATTCATTTTTCTTTTTAAAATCGCCGGAAGAATTTCACAGATAAAAAACTACTTTTGCACACCTGTTCAAACCCCGTGCGAAGACCGAAAACCGTGATGTGACATGATGGTGTGGTCAACAACATGTCACAAACAGCAGACTAACAACATGTGACCAACAGCAGATGAACATATCACAAACAGCAGATGAACAACGTATCACAAACAGCAGACTAATAACGTATCACAAACAGCAGACTAACTACGTATCACAAACAGCAGACTAACAACGTATCACAAACAACAGACTAACTACGTATCACAGACAGCAGACTAACACACATCAGACAGCAGACTAACAAACACATCACAAACAGCAGACTAACAACACATCACAAACAGCAGACTAACAACACATCACAAACACAAAACAGCAGACTAACAACACATCACAAACACAAACAGCAGACTAACAACAACACATCACAAACAGCAGACTAACAACGTATCACAAACAGCAGACTAACAGCGTATCACAAACAGCAGACTAACAACGTATCACAAACAGCAGACTAACAACGTATCACAAACAGCAGACTAACAACACAACACAAACAGCAGACTAACAGCACATCACAGACATGGGGAGTTTGTATTATACCCCCTGTTTGGCTAAGTATACTTACCATGTCAGACCATAGCATTAAACGGCTGTCAGTCAGCTCTGTCAGGCCGAAGTTTTGTGGCAAATGCAGTCATAAGATAGTCACGTGACGCCCACCCTACTCCCGCCTACGGAAGATGCCGAAGATTGTGTACTGTCCCCCGTCATTCAACGAGGCCTGCGCGCAAGGCAACCCCAGGGAACCTTGGCGCTAGCGGGGAAGGTAGGGCGGGCATTAGAGAGTCTGACATGGTAAGTATACTTAGCCAAACAGGGAGTATAATACAAAACTCCCCATTTTGGCGTCGTATACTATACCATGTCAGACCATAGCAGAATTTAAAGGAATAGGAAGAGGGCTGAGCGCCCTAATGGTTCCTGGGTTAACTGTTATGGCTGCATTGGCCGCCACAAATGAAACCCCTTTAGAACCATCAGCCCTGGTCATGCGGATGTCCCTTAGATAAAAGTTTATGAAAGGGTTCTCCGAACGCCAGTAGGCTGCCTCCAGGAGATGGCGCACGGGGACAGAGTGCTGGAACGCTGTGGACGTGGCCAGCGCTCTGACCTCGTGGGCTCGAGGGGAAAGGGCTGGGAGGTCTTGTGTGGGCCTGGGCATAGGCAGATTGGTAGTATTGGATAGCCACCTAGAAATCGAGCCCGCCGAGATGTCTTTCTTGCTGCTGGGGTAGATGGAAATAAGGAGGCTTCTCTGAGAGGAACGCCTGGGGCGGGAACGCTCCCAGTAGTATCTGAGGCACCTAGAGGGACACAGGTCCATGTCCCCGCCGCCTTCGCTGCCTAAGATATCCTAGGGAGCGGATAACAGGGAAGGAGAGGACGTGCCTGGTTCCTGGTTCTTCGCTAAGAACCGGCAGGAACTTAAGCGAGACCGAGCCGTCTCTGTGAAAGGCAATGTCCCGAGGGTCACCACTGAGGGCATGAATCCCACTTCTTCTCCTGCTGAGGCCAGGGAGAGAAGGAAGGTGGTCTTGAAGGAGAGAATGTCAAAGGGAATAGCGCGGAGGGGGGCTCGAAAGGGGGTTTTCTGAGGGAGTCAAGAACCAGAAAGAGGTCCCACATGGGAGCGCGCCTAGGGGACTGAGCTTCCCGTAGGGCCACCCCCTGAGATAGTTGTCTGAGAAGTCATTGTCGAATGATGGGCCGCCCAACTGACGGATGGTGGTGCATACGGCCGATCTGTAGCCCCAAATGGAACTAGCAGAGAGGGCTTTCGAGAGGACGAAAGATGGGATAGGAAATTGCCTATCTGGATGTTGGAGGGGGAGGAGGTAGGGGACCAAGTAGCCGTGCACCATGTGACCCATCTCTCCCATCGGTAATTGTAGAGGGACTCGGTGCTGGTCCTACGCGAGGCCAAGGCCAAGTCCGTAATCACTGCGATGCCCCCGCTTCTGTCTGGGTATCTAGGACAGACCGGGGTCTGTCCGCGGGGGAGGCGGGGACCGGTGGTCGCAATTTGGTTGGCATATCAGCCAAGCGTGTAGGCGAAGCATCTGGGGGGTGGGAGTGAGGGAGGCCCGAGCGAGGTTGTCTGAGCAAGTCCCACCGAGGGGCTAGCTGGAGAGGGGGAACGTGAGTTAGGGACCTGAGGTCTGGGAACCACAACTGGGCCGGCCACCACGGGGTTATAAGGATGAGTTTGGGTCTCTCCAGCCTGGCCTTCCTGATCACTTTGTGAAGTATTGGGAAGGGGGAAAGGTGTACGCGATGAGTCCCGTCCAGGGGAGGGAGAGCGCATCGACTGCGTACGCTCGGAGATCCAGGACGGGAGAGACATACATGGGAAGGCGATGGTTGAAGCGGGTCGCCAAGAGGTCGACCATGGGCTTGAACCAGTGCTCCCATAGTGTGGTTAGCGTCAGCTTGTTCAGGGTCCACTCTGTGTGCAGAAGGATCCCTGAGCGGCTGAGAGTCTGCCAGGATGTTGCGTGTCCCTGTGTATGTCTGTCTCGCACGGAGGGTGGTTCCCCGTGCGTGGCACCAGCGAAGGAGGGCCTCTGTCCGTAGGAGAGGCCGATGGAGTGAGCCCCCCCCCCCCCCCCCCTTTGTTGATGTAATGGGCTACCAACGTGTTGTCCGTGAGGAGGAGAACCAGTTGGGCGAGATTAGGTGTTGGAAGTGGAGGAAGGCCAGCCTGACCGCTTCCAATTCTAATATCTTGATGTGGAGGCGTGCCATCTGGGCGTCCCACACCCCCGAGGCATGACTGTCCCCCAAGTGGGCCCCCCAGCCCGAGTTGGAGGCGTCGTGTACAGTTTGAGGGACTGAGTTGGAGAGAGATTGGAACGCCGGTGGTCAAAGTGGACGGATTGAGCCATTCGTCCGTGGCGCCAGAGAAGCAGTGGCCGTGGGGAATGGGGGCAGGGCCCAGCGGTCCGAGGTCTGGGACCGCCGCCGACGGAACTCCCTCTGCAGCTGGGGTTTGGGGACCCGACCTAGTGGATGAGGGCTGAAAGGGACTTCATCATCCCTAAGAGGCGAAAGAAGAGGTCCACTATCCCAGCGGACCTCTCTGGGGTCGGGGCGACCTTCATGGCAATCGTGTCGAAACTCATGCCCAGGAAATAGAACCTCTGACTGGGGATGAGTTCGCATTTGAGGGGTTGGTTACAAAACCCAGGGTGGAACAGAGCCTGAGGAGGCGCGTGGTGTGGGCTCAGCACTGAGCCCGGGAGGAGGTCAGACAAGCCAGTCGTCGAGGTACACCAGGAGGCGCATGTCCTCCTGTCTGGCTAGGGCGGCCATCTCCTTGACAACCTTCGTGAAGAGGAAGGGTGCCAGGGAGAGACTAAAGGGGAGAGCTTTGAAACCGGAACACCCGACCCTGCCAGACGAACCGGAGGTAACGTCTGTGAGCCGGGTAAAGGAGGATCTGGAAGTACGCATCCTTCAGATCTATGGAGATGGCCCAATCTAGGTGGTGGATGGAGTCCCTGATCTGGGAGGGCGGGAGAGAGGTCGAGGATGGGCCTCCATCTCCCCGAGGGTTTGGGGATCACGAACAGGTGGGAGTAAAAAAACCCGGGTTGGGGCCTGGGGGCGGGTTGTTCCTGTTCCGTGCCCACCGCGGGTGTGTCCCCTAGTCACTGGAGAGGGCGTGCCTGTTGGCCGAACCGAAAAATGGAGTTGCTGGCGAGGTTTCGATTTTTCGACCTCTGCGAATCTAGAGGGCGCTTAGCCGGCCCGGCGTTGGGAGATGGGGCTTGTCGGGGATACGGTGTGGGCCCGATGGACCTGGGGTAAGACCAATAGGGGGGCCTGGAAGGGCGTGGCTGAGGCCGGGGGGCAAAGTACGCCGCCTGCATGCGTTTCTCGACCGAAAGGGACATATCCGAGGTGGAGTACTCGCCAAAGTGCGAGTGATCCTGGCCCGGGACACACCGAAGGAAGCCTTGAGTGCCGGGGAGTGAAGAGCGTGAAAGCACCGCGTTTCTGGCCACTAGCAGGCAATAGAAGTGGCTTGTTGCTGCGCTGTCCGCCGCAGCCGACAAGTGATGCGATATCCTGTTGACTAGGTGTCACACATAAAGGGATCGCTGAATAAGCGAGATTCGTCCCCCTATAAGGGATCGCTGAATAAGCGAGATTCGTCCTCATGGTGTGGTTCGGAGGTATGTCCGAAGGCACTGGGACGGCGCCGTCATCCCCAGGCCAGAGTACCTCCGCCCTCTGCAAGAGCATGGTAAGGTAGGCATGCCCTGCAATGATGTGTAAGATGCCCATCCGGGCTACTCGGTCCCAGTCCTTTAATGCTTTAAAGGAGATGGTGCCCGAAGTAGGGGGGCCCGGTTGGGGCATCAGGCGACAATCAGACTGGGAGATGGCCCACTCCCTGGTCGCCGGATTGTCTGCAAAGAGGGAGGTCACTGGGTGCTTCCTGCGGGTCCCGAGGAGGGAGCCGAAGGGGGTCGCATTGGGCGCCGGGGGAAGGTCTTGACCCGGCGGGGGGACGGCGTCTGCACCCCTGGCGCGGATTGCCGGACTCTCCCACAGCGAAGTGAGGGACTGAGGAGCGACGAGCGAGCCTGAGTTTGCGTTGGGCTGGGGGCGGCCCGACGATGTCAGGGAAGGCCAAGATATCGGCAGAGGGAGGGGCTTCCCTCGACTCCAAGTCCGGTCGAAACCGGTCAATGGTGCGGATATCGTAAAGGGATGAGAAGAGGTCCTCATCGTCGTCGTCCTCCGGGTGTGGGAGTCGAATTCCTGGGAAGGTAGGTCCTCCTCAGGGGCATCTGCGCGGGTGTGCGTGAGGGTCCCGCCCTCGTTGGGTGGGGGGGGGGGGGGGGGGGGGGGGGGGGGGGGGGGGGGGGGGGCCCCTCGTGGCTCTGTGCTCGGCAGAGACGGGCTAGGGTGGGAGAGCCCCGGACTGCCGATCGGACAGCGCCCGAGGTGGGAGACCAAGGTCGACCCAGGTCTGTGAGATTGGGTGCCACAAGCGACCATATAGCTGTTCCGGTTGGGAGTGGGTGTAAAGTCACTGGTTCTCTCTCGGGGGCATAGAGCCACTGGTCCCCGGGGAGATAAGCGGGCTGTGGCGGCCCAGGGTACTGTGCAGGGACTCCCCGGGGACCGGGGGGTAACCTTGAGCAGCAGAGGGGGGGTAGTGTTCGACCATGGTATGTCGTCCCCCCCGGGAGTGCGCTGCGGACCCCAGGGGAATAGGGCCGGTTACCCGTGGTCCCGCTGGTAGATCCTCCCCCCGGAGGAACGGGACCGAGGACGTTGCCCAAAAGGGGGGCCGAGTAGGTCGGACCCCCAGCGTCCTGAACCCCTAGGGGAACCTGCGACGGGCGAGCGGCGGTAGAGCGGGGTAGATCGGCCCGTCCTTGTGTATGTTCACAACCGGTGGAGGCACTCGGTGTTCCCATACGCCCAGTTATGGTCATGTGCATGGTCTTGCCATGACGTGGCCATAAAACTGCGTCCGGAGATAAACGGGACGCTCCTGTGTGCAGTGTGTTGGCTGCACCTGTGCACGGTGGGGAAGAGCGTCGTGAGACGGCGAGTCCAGATGGGGGGGGGAGACGTGGACCCGCGCGTCTCATAAATGCGAGTGACGGGTGGAGGTTCCAGTCCAAAAAACGTCACCCGTGCCTGTCCGCGCCTCGGCAAAGGTCCCCGGGGGCCGAGAGGGTCGCGTGACTGGGCATAGTAAACGGATGTCTGACTATGCGCCGGAAAGCTAGAAGGCAGGGTGGCTGGAGGAGAAGCGGAATCCGCTTGGATGCTTAGACTTGAGTGGATCCCTTAAGGGGGGCCTTGCCCTTTGATTTTCTGGGCAGGGTGAACGATAAGCATTTGGAAATAGCAGCCAATTGCCTAGTAGCTTTCGAAACGCAACGGTCGTGCGTCCGGCGGTCGGGTAGAGGAGGGAAAGTCCCGCGTCCCCTTCGCGGGAAGGTCGTCGTCCAAACTACCGCGGGCCGTCGTTCTCCCGCGGGAAAGAACGGTCTGCTCGGAGTTGGAACCAACTCGTTGGTCCTCCGGGAAAGCGAGCGAACTCTGAACGTCAGAGCTGCTCGGCCCAACCGAGTCCTTCACCATTTTGGGCAATGGCGCCGAGCAAAACCGGAGCAGCACACGATCGTTAACACGACGGTCGATCGAGGAGGGTATACAGGTCGATCGACCGTGCGCACACAATAGCAATATAACACAATGGAAATATAAAAGTAAACAAGCTCGCACAGTGTCAGAAAAAAACGCAGTAGCGATGAACGAAACCGTGCGTGAGCAACGGCAGTGGGCGTGAACCAAAAGTGCTGAGTAACGCCACGTGTAACAGCAATGCCGAAGGGCGATGCGATCGCCACGCACACGAAGCCGATCGAAAAATGCGGCAATGAATGGGAGGGGTGTAAACAAGTGTAGGAAGCAAATTCCGAACGACAAACCACGTGTAATAGCGTGGGCTAGAAAGCTGGTGCGACAAGGAATGAAGACCGGCGCAAAACAAGATGGCGACGAAACCGACCCGCGATCGTCGCAGATGAGATAGTGGAATCGTGGTACAAGTAACGGCGAGATAGAAATCGGAAATTAGGGGCGAAAAGGCCGTAAAGGCGAGTGAGAATGCAAGGCCGATGGACAAAGGGAGGCAGAGAAAACGCGATGGACGTGGCGATGGAAAATGTTGATCAACCTCGAACCGGTTACGCAAATAGACAAGAACCGGGAGCACCACGATCGCGAGAAAATTTCCGTAAATAAGGTTAGAATGCTAGCCCATCCGATAACCTCACACGTCACGATATAAGCGGAAGCCACAGATAATCTTCGGCATCTTACCGTAGGCGGGAGTAGGGTGGGCGTCACGTGACTATCTTATGACTGCATTTGCCACAAAACTTCGGCCTGACAGAGCTGACTGACAGCCGTTTAATGCTATGGTCTGACATGGTATAGTATACGACGCCAAAAGCAGACTAACAAGGTATCACAGACAGCAGACTAACAAACACATCACAGACAGCAGACTAAACAACACATCACAGACAGCAGACTAACAACACATCACAGACAGCAGACTAACAACGTATCACAGACAGCAGCAGAACTAACAACACGTCACAAACAGCAGACTAACAACACATCACAAACAGCAGACTAACAACGTATCACAGACAGCAGACTAACACAACACATCACAGACAGCAGACTAACAACGTATCACAGACAGCAGACTAAACAACGTATCACAGACAGCAGACTAACAACGTGTCACAGACAGCACGGACTAACAACACATCACATCCAGCAACAGCAGGACAACAACATGTCACAGACAGCAGACTAACAACACATCACAGACAGCAGACTAACAACACATCACACACAGCAGACTAACAACACATCACAAACAGCAGACTAACCATGTATCCCATCAGCGGTTCCTCGCCAACATTGGTGCTGATTCCACGGAAGTTCACGCGCACTCCGATCCCCTCAACTGAGTACACATGCACTCCGTTGGATACAGAGCAGGAGCTGCCAAGGGGAAGAAACAGATCACACATCAGTGTGAATCAGTAATGATACCAGTAATGATAATCAGTCAAAAAACAATAATAAGAGCACTTGGTAAAGAAAACATTTTTTTTTGTTCATGTAATAACAGACGCCCGTAACAGTAATGAAATATATCTACAGGAAAAATCACTTCATTCCAAGGACTTCTTGAAAATAAAGAGGGGTGGTAGGGGAAGGGGGGGGGAGGGGTAAAACACCAAAAAAAAAAAGCAGAAAAAAAAAAAACATTAACTTTCTGACATGTTTAATAACGTTTCTGGGTCAATAAAAGAAAATTTTTTCATCTAAAAATGTCATACATTTTTCTTATTGCCTGTAACACACACAGTTGGAAAAAACAATGTCATTAAGGTCAAGCATTCCTTAAAACAAAGATGTGTCCACTATATCAATAACTCACTCACAGTAATCTGCTTGAAGCAAATTCAATCAATACAGATAAGGGAAGTGACAAAGAAAAACAAAGTTGCCAGAAACTACAGAAAACACATCATCTACATCTCATCATCATCTCGATCCACTTCTCACAGTCTATCTGTCTCTCCATGTTTTTTTACAGTAAGAAAATCGCATTACTGCACGTACTATGCTTTTGCCTTCACGCAGGTGTAATAAACAAAGCAAAAACAACAAAACACACACACACACGCAGAGAACAAAGGACCGAAAAAGCCTAAAGATTTCTAAAACCATCTTCTTCACTGGGAAGCTAGTTACACATACCCAGGGCTAGCATACTTTGCAGATACTCCTTCCACCATGAAAACACCCCCCATAATGCAACATTTATGAATACCACACTGACAACACCCCCCCTCTCTCTCCCCTCCACCTCTCCATCCCTTCCACTGCATACACACTCACACACACAAACACACAGACACAACACCCACAAACACAGACACACACACACAAACACACACACACCACGCACGCACGCACGCACGCACGCATGCACACAACACACACCACACACACACACACACCACACAACACGCTCACAAATATACACTCTTTACCTTCCCCCCGCCATCACAAAAACATACATTACACACACACACACACACACACACACACACACACACAACACACACACACACACACACGTGTGTCCACACGCAATACAGCACCACACACACACACACACTTACCCCCTCCTTAATCCTTAACAAAGTTGGCGGTTTCCCTGAGGATAGTCCTCGCTCTTTGGGGCCGTAGCCAGCCGAGGGTCACAACCTGCACATTGGGAGAAAACACATACCAGTTCAGTGCCACGGCACCAGGCCAATGATCACCCCCGTGGTTGAATGTTGTCCCCCCCTTCTGGCAAAGAAATGGAAATGGTTGAAGCGCGTGCCTGCTCCTCGATCTCAAGGTCCTTGTCCCCAGTAGTTGATCTGGAGATGTTGCAAGACATTCTCTTTGTGTTATATTGCACACACACATGACACAAGCATACATCAAACCCACCTCTCCCTAGCAGATACTGTCGGTCAAAAACAGGACAGGAGTAAATTCCTCCCAATTTCTCTTCACGATGCTCTCTGACAAAAGGGATCAAGTTCAACAAGGCTCTGACCCAAAAAGTTTCTGACTTGTTTTTGCTCTTTGCTCTCACCAGGAGGTCCCAGACACAGTCACCAGGTTTTTCAAAGCATGATGGTCACAACTTTCACTTTTACTGTGAAGGTGGCAAGATAGTCATGAGTTTCTTTAAAGCATCAATGACAACGGTCATAATACTTGTTCTGCAAAAAAACTGATTTGTTGTTCTCGTTTTTGTGTGTTTTCCTGTTTTTTTAGTTGTCACACTTCTGTTTCCAACTTCATTGCTTTGCAGGCCAACATTTTTATTGGTTGAAGGCCAAGGGCTTTGTTGCTGAAAAGATGACAATTCAACCAACTGAAAATGTGGCCTGCAAGCGATTAATGAATTGTTGGTTCACGGCTGGAAGGCCAAAGGAGACTGTGCTGAAAAACACAACAGCTATGTTTTGGGGTTTTTCCCCCCAATAGAACGGGAACGCGGTCTGGAATAAGGCCAAAGGGAGATAACAGAAAAAAAGAGATGCCCCACCGTGGTGACATCAGCTTAACTTAATATGTACTGATCTTTTTTCAACACTGCCACAGGGGCACAAAAATCTAAAAACAAACAAAAACAAACAAAAAAAAAACGGAAACAAACTTTCAAATGTCCAGCTCTGACCATGATTAATTTCAAGCAAGTGGTGTGCAGAAAAACTGCTGGGGGGGGGGGGGGGGGGAGGGGGCTCTACATCACATTTGTCATCATCATCAGTTGTGCGTTTATATTGTCCCCCCTAACAATCAAATTGATACCCGTCTCATGAGTTTAAGAAATTTCATTGTGCATTCACAATTTTAATTACCAAATGCAGATTTGGCAAGTTTATCATGCCAATCTTTGCACTGTTTCCAGACATATTATGCTTTTTTTGCACAAAGATCACAACAAAATCATTTCTACTTGCGCACTGTTGTCATCTGGATGAAATTGCTGGAGATCCAAGCCACACAACTAGCAGGCAGACTGTGAAATCAATGTGTCTGTACACCAGAACCCATTCAGACAAAAAATAAAATGCAAACAGGACAAACTCTGCCCACTCGGAGAAGGTTCATAAAGGTACAACAAAATACTTTGAGTGCTCCACAGTCTCAGGGACTCCTCACACCCTAACATCAAGACACCTTTGCATTCCTGACTCTGTGCATCACCAAGAAACAGAAGAACCAGGAGATTGGGGAACAGCCTTAATATTTCTCCAAACTAACCCCATTTCATCTGAGGGGGAGAGGAGTGGAGGAGGGGGGAGCATGAAAACGTGCACATGTCTCCGTTAACACATGGTTACAACTACTTTGCAAAATGTACACTACTGTCGCAGCATATTGTGCTAGGTCAGAGGAACAGTGGCCGAGGGTGAGGGAGAAGCACATACACAAAAAATGTCTGAATATTTTTTTTGAAAGCTGTTCCATATACTGCTTTTGTTGCACCATAAGACTACACAAAATGTGCACAGATCTTTTCTGGTGCACCTTATCAATCCATCCAGAAAAATCACCTATTCTTTTCTAAACATCCTGAACAAGTCATACTGCCTACACACAGATTCCCGACACAAAATGCTGAACACAACACACACATAAAACATCACACTGCCAAACACACAGATTCCCGACACAATGCTGGACACAACACACATACCCTGTAAACCCAGCAGCTTGCCACGAAGCTCTTCGCGCGTGTTTTTGACCGGGGTCCAGAACACCTCCAGGCCTGTGGCGTTGAAGCTCACAGAGTACACCTGCCGGGGCGTGGCTCGCGGCACTGCCAACATACACATACCACCTCACACACTCAGTGCTGGCCTAGCAGAAATTCAATACCCATTTTTTGTGTTGAAAATGAGAAGCGATTGCTTGCTTTTCATTGTCGTCGTCCTAAATGTTGTTTGTTTTCCCTGAAGAAGACCCAAGAGGTTGAAATGCATCGTGTTTTGTCCTGTATCTCTGTTTGTCTGCATTGTCTTGCGGAACTAATGACCTTTCTTTTAAAAGTTTGCTTCAACTTCCACCTTCAGTCACCTCATTTTGAAACTAACAGAAATGACTCAACTCCATGGATGTGAGTTTCAAAGCGAGGTGAGTGCAGGCCGAAACTGAAACAAACTTCACAAGGAATCTTAAGTGACTCCACCATGGACAAACAAACTACAAGACAAAACACAATGCATTTTGACTTCTTAGGTTTTCTTCAGGCAAGATAAACAACATTCAGGACAATGAAAATGAAGAACAAGCAATCAGTTATCTTCTCAAATTCTGCGCATCTTGCGTCGTGTTTTGTCATGTAATTTGTTTGCCCATGTTAGCAGCAGAGTTACTTAAAATACCTTGTAAAATTCAACTTTATTGAGTTAAAGCACACAAAATTAACAAATATTCAACTGCATGTATGCAAGATGACCCACTTTTGATGAATTAAAACAGAGATCAGCAATATAAATTCAAACACATGTATGCATCCATGTTCATAAATAAATACACTTGCAACTGCCTGTCATTTCTTTTTATGTTCTGCTAACCACTGGACTAAAGGCATAAACCACAACTTTGCACATAGACCAACAACAGGTAACAGGCAACAATCAAAAACAAACAATCTCATCTTATTTCAAAACCTACCTATCTCCAAGTCAATCAGATTGAATTAAAAAACACACATTTCCTTTAAAAAAAAAAAACACACTAAAACACAGTGGAGCATCAGTTAACAAGGTCCATGGAGCCTGTGGTAAAACGGCCAATGTCCAATGTTGTACAAATCTCAGCATTCCATGTGATGATCAAATGCAAACCACTAGGTGCAGCACCACGATGGGGGAAGAGGTGGGGGGGCAGAACTTACTCACCAAATCAAGGACGCTAACACAAATAAAAATGTAATGACAGTGGAAGATGGGGGTAAGACTGCGAGGAAGAGGTTCCTTAATATGTGTATTAGGTACAGTCACTGCTGGTGGATGTTTCTGTGACAATTTCTTTAGAACAGCTGTAGTAACCACACCACGCTCATCACCTTCGGGATCCACACCTGAAGACGTTTGCTCACTAGACGGATCATCACACAGTATGGCCTAGGAAGTCTGTACACCCTGTAAAGGAGGTAAGTGTGTACACCCTGTAAAGGAGATAAGTGTGTACACCCTGTAAAGGAGATAAGTGTGTACACCCTGTAAAAGAGATAAGTGTGTGTACACCCTGTAAAGGAGGTAAGTCTGTACACCCTGTAAAGGAGATAAGTGTGTACGGAAGGTGTGGCCAGTAGGTAACCTGTGTGCAGGTGAACTCCAAAGTCTTGATGGATTACACAGCTTTTTACCTGCCTGTATTCCGTCACTGTCTACACACCAATAACACACATTCACACTCATCAGGAACACGTTGAAAACAAAAACAGGGCATGCCTATTACTCACTCTCTTCTGCAGACATGACGGTATAAATATCTGACAGGACGCCGTCTCCATAATCGTTGTGGGCACGCATGCGAGTCTCGTATGGCATGTAATAGAATTCGTCGCCCACCGTGGTCACATAGGAGCAGATGGTGATGCGTCCCCTCCGGATGTCCGCAATGTCCCCACATGCCTCTTCCGGAGTCACTGTCTTCTGTTCTCCATAACATCCCCAAAGAACCATCAACATGTGCAGGAGCCAGTCTCTCTTCACTTCTAACTCCTTGACTACTAAACTGCTGTTAAAAAGTGTATGTAATAACTCTGCCAAACATGAACAAACGAATCACAAGACAAAACACACGACACGTTTCGACCTCTTAGATCTTCTCCAGGCAAGATAAACAACGTTCAGAACAACGAAAATGAAGAACAAGCAGTCACTTACCTTGTCACATCGTGATTGCTCGTTTTTCATTTTCATTGTTTATCTTAACTGAAAAAGACCTAAGAGGTCGAAATGCGTCACGTTTTGCCTTGTGATTCGTTTGTTCTTGTCTGGAGGAGTTATTATATATATACTTTTTCAGATCTGTTCAGATTCCTTCAGTCGCCTCACTTCGCATCTAACTACTAAACTGCTGTGGCTGTCTCCTGTTCCATGCTGCCTCACTGACCCATTACTCCCTAGCCGCTTATTCTAGTTTCTGCTTTGAAGAGTGATGCACCGGTTTTTGTGTACATTACATTAACAAATGCATGGGTCTGAAGAACTGTGAATGATGAAAACTTCACTGGGTGTATAAAAAGTGTGTCACTGGTTCATCTGTATACAGTGATGCTGTTTTTCTATGTGAAAGAGATCATGGTGAACAGTCGTGCCTATGACATGACCTGCCTGCGATACATGTGGGTTGCACTCCTTCACAGTGAATATAAAATGTCACTGGCAATCAAGGATCTGAGAAATGCCTCCCAAATAATAAACATAAACTGAAATACTGAACAAACAAAAATACCATTAAAAAAAGACATTGAGGAAACTTGACATTTATTTATAAGAAAGGAAATCTTACATGAGGCAGGAATATATATATATATATACACAAAAATAACAATCAAATATGGTAACTACTGCTGCCATCATGAATCAATTACACACCCATAAATCAAACGAATGCTGTTTACATGATGCTGCTGACACTGTGTCAAAGGCAGCTTTCGTTGTGTGTCATAGGTATGTAATCATTTTACACTGAGAGCAAGAGTTACCATACTTGTTCATTATTTACAGTTATTTCTAAGTTACTCCCCCTCTCTCATTCCAATTCCTTACCAAAAACCACCCAGAATTAAGTAAGTGATGTTGCTTATAGCCCAGTCAACCCCAAAGGACCACATCAGGGCTGCCAATTATTTCATCAACACAATTAATACACCACACACACCTCTGTGAGTGTGCGAGTGCACATGCATGCGTTGGTCCTTGTATGTGTCTGTGTATACATAAAGATACAGAAAGAGTGAGAGAAAAAGAGAAAGAGACAAAAATCATTATTTGTATGCTGGGCAATGGTGCTGTGAATAAAAGAAAATACACACACACATACACAGACACTCACATACACACATTGAGAGGGGGGGGGGAGGGGGGGGGGGGGGGGGGGTGGAGGCTTCATTCTTTTACTCTGTTTTTTCCAAATACCTCATTCATTCATAAATCACGCAACATTTTGCAAAGCCAAAAATGCCTGTTATCTTTTTTTATGAAGAGTTACGTTTCCAACCTTCAAAGACATGAACCTCAACTACCCGTACATACCTCCTCCCACCCTGGAGTCGTCGATCTGAGTGGTTGGTTTCTGTCGCCAGTACACAATGTACTTCAAGTTGGGGCCGTTATGATCCTCTTTGGGCAAAGGCTGTCGGACAGAATAAAAGCAAAATGAACTGTGCAATCTAAGTGATCCCCTTTCCACCATGAATACAGCACATGTGCATTGCTGGTGCATGTGGTATGTACAAGGAGTGTTTTGAGACTCAACAACGGCGTCAGGCAGTGGCACATTCAGATATGCCCAGCACTTGAACACCGTGTGAGCATACTATTCTGACTGTCAGCACAAGACTGACCAGGAAAAAAAAAAAAAAGAATCTGAGAAACGGAGAAAAAGAAGAAAAAATTGACAGCAGCAGCCCACTGCCAGAGTTGAGGCAAGCCCTCTGAAAGACCTGCCACAGACAAAGACACCAGATGCGATTGGATGAGGAAAGGAAGGGAGAGACCATAGCACCTACAATGAAAGAGAGACAGAGACAGAGAGAGCGCATGAGAGAGACAGAATAAGTATGTGACTACTCTATGTCTACTTTTGTTCAAAGTAAGCAAGTACAGGTTGTTCCCTTTGCTCTCTTATTTTGCACAAGTGGGGGGGAAGCTTTACGCTCTGTGCATTTTCTGCTCCGTGCAGGGAACAGCAAGCAATCGGATATCTGCTGCGGGGAAAACAAATCAAGTTCTAGTACACATTATCCTATAAACCAGAGTCTGCGTTCAGTGCATTTGAGCAACGCAAAAAAAAAAAAAAACTACACATACAATGCAACCAGACAGTTGGGAGAGGACACGTATTGCGCCAATCACCCCTCCTTGAAGCATTTGTGGTACAATATACAATTCACCCACGGGAAGTGTTGCATGTGCAAAATATAAAAATAATAAACAGCCTCTTGCTTGAGGAACTGAGCACTGCACTGAACACAAATTGTCCTGTACTGCTCTACTGGACTACACTGTGCTGAGGTGTTGTCCAAATGAGAATAATGCAGAACGGCAGAGGTCCGAAGACATAAAGGATTGGACCAAAATGACCATGCCGGATCTCCTCACAACAGCCACCAACAGAGGAGCCTGGAGAGAAACAGCGCCTGCCTCATCACGTCCCCCCAACGACCCTAGCAGTCAGGGGAATGAGTGAAGTGAGTGAAATGTAGAATTCAGTACTGAGCGTCATGTACTGTGCCGTACTATTACACTATACTGTTGTACTTTACTGTTGCACTATACTAGTATGCTACTTGATTGCTGTGTACTATAGTGCAGATGCACAGCAGTTATGCAGTACTCTGTACAGTATGGCATGTATTGCACAGCAGTATACTGTACCTGACTGCTGAGTACAGCAGTGTACTGAATAGTGGTGTGGTATTCAGTGCAGCGAGTCATGTAATGAATGCACTGTGCAGTACCTGACCGCTGTGTTGTACACGGGAGCAGTGTACAGGGCAGTACAGTATGTCATGCACTGCGTTCAACTGACGCATACCACACAGCACAAAAGTGTAGCAACAGATGGCATTCTCATTTCTCAACGCATTACACTCTCCTGTATAAAAAGTCAGACTGCTCTCCCTTTGAACAACTCTTCATCTACACTGAGGTTGTGCCTGGCCTTCAACCAACTACATTCCACATCTGTCCCCTAAACCCGTTGGAGATGATTATTCTGCATGAGTTTCTGATGCACAGACACGCACACATATATATGCAGACATATGAGCAAGCACATTTTCATGTGACATATACAAAGTTTTACTGACATAATGTAAAATGGGTACAATATCTCTCTGTCTGTCTGTCTGTCACACACACACACACATGCATGCATGCACACACACACACACACACACACACACACACACACAATGCACCTACGTCCCACTTGATGACCAGATTCCCCACTTTGCCCCCTCCACCTGAGATTCCCCAAGGTGCCACAATAGGTGCTGCTCCAGGCACCTGAATATAGCCTGTAGGAAAAGACAACAAAAATGAACACATTAGTTTTCACACCTTAAACACAGGTGTGGGAGTGGGCTGGGAGGTTTTTTGAGGGGAAGGGGGGGGCCCTGGAAGGGTGTGTGCATGCGTTCATGTGAGCATTGTGAATGTGTGCATGCATGTATACGCGTGTGTGTGTGAATGTGTTTGTGTGTTGTGAGGTGTGATGTATGGAGGGGTATGAGCTGATAAGTGTGTGTGTGTGTGTGTGTGTGTGTGTGTGTGTGTGTGTGTGTGTGTGTGTGCGTGCATGTTTTGTGTACATGTTTGTCTCTTCACATCTGTCTCGGCGTTTATGTGCATGCATCTGTTTATCCATGCAACTGTGTGTAGATGCGTGTGTGCAAGTGCACGCATCGGTGGGTCAGATTCTATCCTCTGTAACCTATCACAACATATTCTATATCATGATTAATTGTTCTGGTCATTAGTAATTTTTCTTTTCTGTTCTAAAATAATAATAGATGTCTTCCTTCTGTAGTTTACAGAAGAATGTTTTGTTTCTCTTTTTCTGAACCTCAGATGAATTTTTCTTTCTCAAAAAAGTGGGAGAGGGAGAGAGCTTGGACGGGGCAGCGGATGGGGAGCCGAGGTGGGGGGAGGAGGAGGTGGGGGTGAGGGGAGGAGGTAGAGGATGGAGGGGTGGGGAGTTTTCTTTCCCTTATTCAATGGGGACTGTTTTATTCCTCTCATTTATTTGGGCAAATTTTCTTTACCTCATTTGCCAGGGAATGCTTTCTTTTCATAATACACAGACAGATGCTGCATTCTTTTCCAAGTTACAGGGAACATTTTCTCTTTTCATGATAAACGCTTTATTCTTATCTGATTATGAGGGAATGTTCTTGATTCTTTAATTTTTTTTTGGGGGGGGTGGGGGGGTGGGTGGGTGGGGGGGGAGTGTTTTCTTTTCCTCATTTTTCTCCAACTGAACCTATCCATACATAAATCTTATTTCAATTTGGCATGAGCAATGTCCTTGACAATCAGGACACTCCAACAGGCCCCCCCCCCCCCCCCCCCCCCCCACCTCCCCTCAAGTTGACCCCTAAACCCCCCGAAAACAAGTGAAAATGGAGATAATTTCAGTTCCACAACATGCCTAAATATGATCTCAATTAGTCCTTGACTATATGTCTCTCCTCAGTGAGTTCTGACCTCAGTTCTTTTCCTTTCCTAGGCAAGGGGACATACACTTTGTCTGCTCCAGCTTTGCACTTTTTTTTCTTTCTTTTACATAGAAGAAGTCACTCCTTGGCCTTTGCTTTACGTTTTAATATGAGGTGTTAACTTTGCTTCCCTCCCCTTCTCATGGCCAAATTTCTGACAAAAGCAGGCAGTATCTTTTCGGAGTTGACAGCTTCTATACTAAGGTCTTCTATACTGTGGTCTTTTATACTGAGGTCTTCTATACTGAGGTCTTTTGTTTCGTCAGCAGCGTTCTTACTTCCAGTTCTCACATTCACAGGATCACTCTTTTTGGGTTTTTTTTGTTCTAAAATTTACAGAGGAGGGGTGGAGAGGGACGGGGACAGGGATGATTTGTTTCTGTAACTGAAAGGGAGTGGAGCTGGGGTTTCTCCAGTTTTACCTGGAAATGCATTTCATTCTATAATCTACAGAAGAAAATTGGAGAACAATATGCGTATGTGTGTGTGTGTCTGTTGTCAGTACAACAATATGTTAATCTGACAGTAAATGGTTTCAGTCAGTCAGTATGTGTCTGTGTGCATGCGTGTGTGTGTGTGTGTGTGATGTGTGTGTGTGTGCGGTGTGCGTGTGTGTGTGTGTGTGTGCGTGTGCGTGTGTGTGTGCACAAGCAAACTTAAGTCTCTGTAAGAACTTGGGAGTTTCTATAAATCGGGGCGAAACATATATATCCATCATTATCATTACTGTCATTACAGAATATTTTTCTTCTCTATTCAGCATCTGAACAGTCAAGAAAAGCCACTCTAAACCATCAACATATCTGCCAACTTCAAACAAACATCTAAATCACATCTTAATCAGATGAATTCATTAATTTGAAAAAAAAAAACACACACAAATGTTTCGCACTGTATATTAAATCAGCGTTACTTTGCATCTGGTTTCTCTCATATTTCCTTATATCTGCTTTATACTCAGAATATTGCAGTATGATCCAGTTTATTTGAGCCGAAACAAAAAAAAGAGATATACAGATAGACTAAAGAATAAATGGTAGTTTTCAACAGTAAACATGGCATCATAATATTCTAAGAACTACCAAAAACATGTTACAAACATCACTTTTTCATCATTACGCCGAAAATCATATTCGTCACAACTGACATCACCTTCACACATAATTTTAAACAATCAGAAAGACACTGACTGTCGTTACCTTCATACATAATTTTAAACAATCACAAAGACACTGACTGTCGTTACCTTCATACATAATTTTAAACAACCACAAAGACACTGACTGTCGTTACCTTCATACATAATTTTAAACAACCACAAAGACACTGACTGTCGTTACCTCATACATAATTTTAAACAATCACAAAGACACTCACTGTCGTTACCTTCATACATAATTTTAAACAACCACAAAGACACTGACTGTCGTTACCTTCATACATAATTTTAAACAATCATAAAGACACTGACTGTCGTTATCTTCACACATAATTTTAAACAATCACATGGACACTCACTGTCATTACCTTCATACATAATTTTAAACAACCACAAAGACACTCACTGTCGTTACCTTCATACATAATTTTAAACAACCACAAAGACACTCACTGTCGTTACCTTCATACATAATTTTAAACAACCACAAAGACATTCACTGTCGTTAGCTTCATACATAATTTTAAACAACCACAAAGACACTCACTCGTGGGAATGCTGGGAGCACCGACGCCGAATTCGTTGATGGCTCGAACGCGGAATCTGTGGCCGGCGAAGGGCTTAAGGTTTGTGAGCATTATTGTGAACTTGTTTGGGTACTCAGCACTCTGCAAGTTCCGAATCGGAATTTCTGCAAGATACATGATACAAAGCATCAGAGTCTGGTTTCACCTTTTTAGAAGATGCACTAAGATTCACAGACAGACATACCAGCCGCCGTGGCGAAGTGGTTAGCGTCGCGGACTCTCGGCTGGGAGGTCGTGGGTTCAAATCCCATCAGAGTCATGTGGGTTTTTCTGCCCCCCGACCGGCTCCTACCCAGAGTTGAGTTTGCTACGGGCTCAGCTGGGAAGACTGGAACCACACAGTTGAGTTTCATCCACTTAATGGATGCGTTTCTGAGAGTGTTGCTCAAATTTCCTGACCAACACTGCAGGTGCCTGTTTCTCTCGGGCCTGGTTGATGCCGGGATATATTATGAAAGGAAGCGTAGAGTACAGCCCTGTCATGTAGTCTCAGACCGAAATGGAAATCCGTAGCATCATCTTAATCATCCTCATTCTCATCGATCAGCATTAAAAAAAAAAAAAAATGTCTCAAGTTCTGTGGCCCTCATGCCCTGCTCTCATGGTGACCTCAGTTTCAATGTCCTCTCCGCATCTGTGGCCTTGGTTTGGTTCCGTCGGGGTCACCGGTATCGGAGGGTCCATGGGGGCTGTCGTTGGACAGACGTGGTGGTGCCCTCCGGGGGGAGAGCTCATTCACACTGGCTCCGCGACTAAGCAATTATTGTCGTCAGTAGGGGGCTTAGTAGGTGGTGACCTGCGTATGTTAGATCAGAACAGGCGCTACTGAACACCACCGAAGTGACTCGGCAGCAGTGCAGTGTCTCCTCCGGTGCGTTGCCTCTTGACGACTTGACATTGACTGCTCCCTGTGGATTGTCGGTGCCGGGGCTGCGGCGGGGCCGACCGGGCTGTAGCTGTGGACAGGGTGCCGGAATGAGTGGCGTGGGTGCACTGCCTCTGAGGTGGTGCAGAGGTTGGGACAGCAAAAAAAAAAAAAAAAAAAAAAAAGAGATTCACAGACATGAATATTTTTTTCTGTTTGTATGATTTGCTTAAACACCTGTACAGTTTTTGTGAGCGCATCTTATTGTCTCTAAACTACCAGTTTAGAAATTGTAGGAAAATGTCCTTAAATTTTGAATTAGTAAATACTTCAAAATCTGATCACAGAAAATGTCTGAGTGCTGAAACATTAACGACAGCAAGATTCCAAATGTGTGGTATCCAATACAAGTAGACATTCAATATCAAGGAAGCGAACTGGTAAGATTTGATATTGTGCTGGCAATAACATGAGGTTAACTCTCTTGACAAGCGTATGCCCACTAGCGCCCAACCAGACATCACACTGCCGAAAGGCTGAGCACCTGCCAGCGCCTGGTAAAACATGTGGCAACAATGGGCGCCGCCATGTCTCTCACACAAAAAAGAGAAACGTGACTTCCTTCTTCCTGTAGCCATTTACTTATGTTCGCAAAAAAAAAAACAAGTCGATACGTAACGTACTTCTCGAGTTATGAATTTTTTAAGTTTTGTGGTGGAAATGCTCTTTTTCACCATGGCTAACCTTCATTTCTGCTGTTCTATAATGAGAGTTAGTGATGAAGATACTGTGATTTATAGGATTTACGGCATAAGACTGTGAAAGTGCTCGGTAATGAAACTTACTGTGACCTAGATTTTGACTGGATGAGGTTCCAGATATGATAAACAACAATTCAGAAGATAGTTCTGAAGAAGAAGATTTCCCCCCCCCCCCCCCCCCCCCCCCCCCCCCCCCCCCCCCCCCCCCCCGAGTAAATGGCTCATGTGACATTCTTCAAACTTATGATATAGCAACATATATATTCGTAAGAATTTTCAAAATTATTTTCATTTCATTATTTCCTTTCCTCTCTTTTAAATTAATTTTTAAATAGGGTAACCATGTTCAAATTACGGGGTTACTTATCTTGCCATAGGTTTTCGGCATAACTAAGCTCAGCTAAGTGCATACTGAAGAGTGTTCAGCAGAACTGGCATACAGGTCATGACTTCGACCAGTGTCAGATGGTAAACAGGTCGACATGTACACCATACTGTTCCGTCTACCACCTTTTTCAACATACAGGCAAAATGATATTTTCTAGTACAGATTTTCTACAACAGATCACAGGGAATTACGTTACGTCTTCATTTCTTGTTTAAAAAGTCTTTCAAGGGAGATTATTCAGAGAAGTTCAGAGTTCTGTGGAGACTTTTTACCTCCCTTCTCTTTCTTTTGGTTGGGGTTTCTAAACTCTTTGCTAGCATGTCCATACCAAGTAGGATAAAGACACTTGTCTGAACACGTAAATCTATCTAAAAATATTATATTTGAGTAGGCAGATTCCTTTCTTTTGATATCCACAGAAAAAAAAAAAAAGATTTAACACAACAACAAGAAACTCAAAGCAAATCGGTATCCCACTCTCAAAAACACTAGTATTTTATCTTCTCCATTGAGCATTTCTTCTCTGTTGCCCCATCTCCCGTGCCCAACTTACTGTCAGCGTCAGGGTGAACTCGCCAGGTCATGTTGTATTCAGTGAGGAACTCCACGGTGTAGGCAATGATGGGGCTGTCATGGTCCAGTCCCTCTGACCAGTACAGACGCACGTACTTGTCCTTGGGGCCCACGGCGCTGACATCCTGACCGATGTTGTCTCCTTGGAACACTCCTGAAGGTTCTCCAGGGGGGCCTGCATGGAACAACGAGTGTACACACACACACACACACACACACACACACACACACACACACACACACACGCACGCACACAATGAGAACAACAATAATAACAAGATTCATAACAACTGTGCCTGGACTAAGCGACAACTACCTTCTTCAGTGGTGTTCTGTCTATGAAGCATCAAACGGAAGTGACTCAACAGCAACGGGGTGACTTCTCTCACAGGTTGTTTCCTGTTACCGATAGCTAGCTCCCAGAGGGGCTCTGACACAGAAGCTGTGACAGAACATCCTGCGTAAGGCTGTGTATGTGAGAGTGGGAATGAGTGGTTTGGGAGTATTACCTCCTACAGAACATCCTGTGTAAGGCTGTGTATGTGACAGTTGGGATGAGTGGTTGGGAGTAACACCCCCTACAGAGCATCCTGCGTAAGGCTGTGTATGTGAGAGTGGGAATGAGTGGTTTGGGAGTAACACCCCCTACAGAACATCCTGTGTAAGGCTGTGTATGTGAGAGTGGGAATGAGTGGTTTGGGAGTAACACCCCCCATAGAACATCCTGTGTAAGGCTGTGTATGTGACAGTGGGAATATGTGGTTTGGGAGTAACACCCCCTATAGAACATCCTGCGTAAGGCTGTGTATGTGACAGTGGGGAATGAGTGGTTTGGGAGTAACACCCCCTATAGAACATCCTGTGTAAGGCTGTGTATGTGACAGTGGGAATGAGTGGTTTGGGAGTAACACCCCCTATAGAACATCCTGTGTAAGACTGTGTATGTGAGAGTGGGAATGAGTGGTTTAGGAGTAACACCCCTACAGAACATCCTGCGTAAGGCTGTGTATGTGAGAGTGGGAATGAGTGGTTTGGGAGTATTACCCCCTACAGAACATCCTGTGTAAGGCTGTGTATGTGAGAGTGGGAATGAGTGGTTTGGGAGTATTACCCCCTACAGAACACAGGAAAAGGTCCAAAAATAAAACAAAAAAAAGAGCACCTTTGAAAGACCTCATACAGACTGTGAAAGCAACACACACTTTGTGTGATCGTTGTGCAGCAGAAGCCCATTAGCTTGGGCCAGCATGGCACCTAATCTACCATGCCGTGCCAGGACCAGATTTAAAAAATACCATAACATTCTGTCAAGTTCCCCCTTCTTCTATGCACTTGTAAGGAATACGGGAATCCTGTACACTCATAAACATATTGTAGTTGGGGGAAAAAAAAGAATGAGGGAAGAGGGACCGCAACCAGACAGAGAAACAGTAAAGATCGAGAGAGACACACATGATGACACACAGATACAAACACCACAGGAAAATAATATGGGGTACCTTTTCTGAAAGTACCCGAACTCACCTCGGACTTGGAGATAGTTAGAAGCCTCTGCATAGTCCATTCCTGTTGTGACGCGACATGTGTAGAGCCCTTCATGCTCATACTGCAAGCCCACCACAAAAAGTGAACCCATGTTCACCCCTGAGCCCTGCACATCAAATCACACAATTCTTTCAAAAGATGAAATTTTAAAAAAAGGTCACGCATTGGTAAACTTTGTGCTACAAACTCAAACCACTCCCATTAAACATCTACGTTGTGACGAGCGTAAACAGTCAAACTTCTTTCAATCTGAGTTTCATTACTTTTATGTAATGTCCATGACATGATCTGCATGGTGAGTAAACAAACAAACAAAAAGGAATGAACTGCAAGGACCATTGATTGATAACACAACAATTTCCAACGCAATGGCTGACTATAAATAACAGTAAATCCAGTCTAAATCTGAATGCAAGCTGGCATCATTCACAGAAAAGAATGTAAATCAAATGATTATTTTCTTATACACACACACACACACACACACACACACACACACACACACACACACACACACACTCACTCACTAAAAAACTTTACAGACTGTGCAGTATATGATCAGCATACCATCCTGTACTCCACTTGTCGTTCAAAGTCAATCAGGTGGTCGTTGAACAGCCACAGGTACACCACATCACACATGGGGGGGTGCCGAAGCCTTGCATATGATGGAGGCTGATTCATTGATGCGTTCGTTGACCTTCTGGGGCTTCTGGGAAATCACAATGCCAGCTGGAGGAGACAAAAAAAAAAAAAAAAAAACAAATCAGTCAAGGAAAACATTGAGCGAGTTACTACATTTAATCAAAACAAAAATTATTAAAGTAAAACAGAAGAACATCCTTCCTCTTCCCTTTTCAGATTCTACTTCAGTATCAAAACTGCTTTTGGGAAGCAGCTCTTCAGTAAAACTACATAAACAAAATAGCAAACGAACAGTACATCCTAAAACATTAATCAATCAGATGAGTAGCACCCCCCCCTCCCCAAAACTCCCCTCCCCCAACCCTCACCATCCCCCTCCTCCCACCCCACTTTTCACTTTCAATCACTCACGGAAAACTTGCAGGTAGCCAGAGGAGCTATCCTCGCCAAGCGTGTTGGTCACTTTGCATGTGTATTCCCCTGGTGGTTGGCGTTGACGTTCTCGATGAACAGGTTGCCGTTCAGCAGCATCCTGAAGTTGTTGCTGGCGGAGCCGCCTTGCACGAGGCCAAGCTGTTGCCGTTGAACAGCCAGTCATAGCTGGGGGCAGGAGCCGCCTCTGGTTCACACACGATCGTGATGTTGCCGCCCACTGCTGCAGAGAGTGACGTATCCACAGGGTGCTTCCGGAAGGTAGGTTTGAACTCTGCAAGCATGACCAAGCAGTATTTATATCTTGTGCTGAATCCAATGAGGTAAGCGATTGCACATTCTTCATTTTTGTTATCCTGAGTGTTGTTTATCTTGCCTGAACAACACCTACGAAGACGAAATGCATCATGTTTTGTCTTGTGATTTGTTTGTTCATGTTTGGTGGATACAGTACTTAGTTTCTTTAAATGTCTTAAAGGAAAAAAGTGTATATTTAGCTGCTGATTATCAAGCAAGAGAGAGCACCCTTACAACTTAACAAAAATTAAACAATCATCACTTAAAAACTGTGACAAAGATACTTTTGCTTCATGCATGCAATTTTTCATGCAAAACTCACTTGCAAACATAATTTCAAATTAAAGCACCAACACATAGGATTTTCACATACAAGAAGAACGCTGACATCATACAACTGAACCTATTGATTTTTTTTTTTTTTCAAAATTACAAGGGAATCCGTCATCATAATCATTTGCCCCAGAATTATATGCTTTACAGGATAAAAAAAAAAAGTCATCCATAGCAACTTCCTTCCCAGCATGGGACACAAATCTACGACTTTATAACTTGGAGATTCCAGTAAATAATAATCAACTAAGTATCACTTCTCAAGAGAAATTCACACACATAAGGTCTTTTTGTACCTTATTCAAAATATTCTCATAGATTAATCCTGATCACTAGAGCCCATCTGATGACAATGGGCTTGACAGAAAGAATGTGCTAGTGTTGGAGGGATGGGGAAGGGAAGGGAAGTGTTGATGCTGCTGCTATGTGAGGGGTCATGGGGTGTGGGTCAGATGATGTCTGAAAGCTTGACTGTTATGGTCTTTTAGGTGCTCCCTGATTTTTTCCTGTTAAGCTACCTCAGTCCAAATCTAACCCCCACCCTCCGCCTATCCTCCAAACTTTTGAGAGTTGCATATTACCAACTGGCAGTGCATCCCAAACCCCTTCAGTTCAATGGTGCCACTGCCTCAGTACCCCCACAGCACACTGACCTAGAACTGATCTGTAACATCACTTCCACTCCCACAGCACACTGACCTAGAACTGATCTGTAACACACCACTTCCACTCCCACAGCACACTGACCTAGACCTGATCTGTAACACCACTTCCACTCCCACAGCACACTGACCTAGAACTGATCTGTAACACCACTTCCACACCCACAGCACACTGACCTAGAACTGATCTGTAACACCACTTCCACTCCCACAGCACACTGACCTAGAACTGATCTGTAACACCACTTCCACTCCCACAGCACACTGACCTAGACCTGATCTGTAACACCACTTCCACTCCCACAGCATACTGACCTAGAACTGATCTGTAACACCACTTCCACTCCCACAGCACACTGACCTAGACCTGATCTGTAACACCACTTCCACTCCCACAGCACACTGACCTAGACCTGATCTGTAACACCACTTCCACTCCCACAGCACACTGACCTAGACCTGATCTGTAACACCACTTCCACTCCCACAGCACACTGACCTAGTACTGATCTGTAACACACCACTTCCACTCCCACAGCACACTGACCTAGTACTGATCTGTAACACCATTTCCACTCCCACAGCACACTGACCTAGTACTGATCTGTAACACACCACTTCCACTCCCACAGCACACTGACCTAGACCTGATCTGTGACACCACATCCATTTCCACAGCACACTGACCTAGCACTCGGATCTGTGCGGAGCTGAAGGTGGTTCCATACAGGTTGGTGGCCCTGCACTGGTACATGCCGTTGTCTCGTTCCTTCTGCAGGCTGTCAATGACCAGGGTGTTGCCGACGACCGTCACTCCTGCAACGCACACCACAGCACTGGAACTGAACGTCGCCACTGGGCTACAGTGCTCTACCCCATGTGAACTACTGGTTCTGAATTACCTATTGGATTACGGTGTTAAGAGCACTGGATTTGAGTGTTAAGACTGTGTGACCTGCTGGTTCTAATTTTCCCTATTAGATTACCATGTTAAGACCACTGGATTTGGGTGTTAAGACATGCACATGCACATCCACACCCACAAACACACTCACTTCCTTGGGGGAGGGAGGTGAAGGGGGGAGGTGGGGGGTGGGGGGGAAGTCAGTACAGCAGAACTGTAATCTGATAATAAATGGTTTCTGTTCTGACAGATCTGTGTATGTGTGTGTATACACATGTACACTCAACTATCTACATACATTTTTCATATCAAAATACACACAGAATAAAAAATGAAAGCCTTATATCCTAATGACTGTAGAGGATGTCAGCTTTCAGCGATTCACCAGGGTTAAGGCATAGAATTATGGAAAGAGGAGTCCGCATCTCTCTCTCTGTCACCTTACCATTCTATGAACAGACTTTGGTACCCATTTCCTTAGGTTCTGCAGTAAACAGAAATAAATACTATCATTTAAATTCCATTTATATTCCCTCCTTCTCTTGTAATCTGACACTGTGTCATTATGGACACTGTGGTTAAAAAAAAAACGGGTAAAAGTTGAGAGCATCCGACAGTGATCTTACCTTGTCAGCTTTCTCACATTCACTCACCATTTGCTCCAGCTCTGACTGGATTGTTTAGTATAACTATTGGTTGACACTTGCAAATTTCTCTTGACCCTGAAACTTGCATTAAGCAAACTCCACTTAAAGTGGTGCGTTTCCAAACATGACACTATACAAACACCACCTGTACTGTTCAGAGACAGAATTTATAAAACAGAACACAACCACACTACTGTGATTCTGTAAAAACTCGTAAAGAATGTTTACTGTACAGTTGTACAGTAGAACAATACGAGCTGAGAAACTGTCTTGATTCACATTACGGTCAAGAAGAAGACAAGTCACCTGCGGAGTCGACCAGATGTTCTCCATCTTTATACCAGGTGTAGGTCGGTGGAGGTTTGCCTCGCGCCTCGCAATGCCATGCCAGTCGGCTTCCAACATCCACATGCTGATTGGTCAATGGGTAGGAGAAGTAGGGCTCGGCTGCAACATAAACACAAATGTATAAACAAAAAAAAAAGAATGCTATGCCAGGAAAAAAAAACAAACATGGGCTCTGGAGGCTATAACACAGCCATTTTGGTCATGTGCCGAATATGAGAAGATAAGTGGTTTCTTGTTCTTTGTTTTCACTGTCCTAAATGTTATTTGTTTTTGCCTGAAGAAGAAGACCCAAGAGGTTGAAATGCATCATGTCTTGTCCTGAGCTTTGTCTATGTCCTTGGCAGTAACTAACCCAATCTCTTTCTAAATTTATATGACAAAATGCTACGTTTAAAATCTCATAGATGTTGAAAGTGTACATCTCCACGTCTGCTTTCAGGTTTCACTCTTTCTGTGTGCTTTGGACGTCACACAGTGCCCTGTCATGAAGGGCTTTTAACAACCACTTTCCCCAAGGCAACTTTTCTTCTGTGACCCGACCACTCCTGTGAATAACAAACAGGTAGAGTAACTCTTGCTCCCATGATGAAATAAACACACGCCCATAACTCCAAATGTATGCTGCTTACGACACTGAATCGCCTAGCAGAGCCGAGCAATGCACACAGAACAAATGAGGAAACGTCCCCCAGAAAAGGGTGTTCCAAGCTTGCCTATATATACCCCGTTCTGGACACATCTACACAGCAACAACAACTGGAGAAATGAGCAAACACAAATCTGGCACAGAATTTTCAACACTGATAGTAGTCAGCCAACTACACAGATGAACAGTAGTAACAAATACAGGTAGCCTTGATTTGATTGAAATAAGATTACCTTTCATAATTGTGAGCTTCTCACCTCCTTACAGTTTTCTTCTACCTCAATTACATCCTCCACTTCAGACATTCACGTCACTTCATCCCAACACCCCTCCCATGAATGAAGCACAGATGCTACTGAATAATCCAATTGCCCCGTTCACCACCAACTGGCTTGCCTACCATT
>JADBJO010003052.1:150000-157500 GCA_016801955.1 Conus betulinus | reverse complement strand
GGCACCACGGTCTGTGAACTTCACAGAAAGTGGAAATCATTAGTGACATAATCTCACGAAGGCAGGGGTACAATTTACACCAAAGAAGCCCCTGGTATCTCGATGGGTGCATCTGACTCAGTGCATTTTGGACAATACGTGGACAAATGGTAGTTTTAAAAACAACAAAACAAAACAACCTTAAAAGTGTTCTTCCTCTCACCTCCCTCGCTGACAGTCAGCTGGAAGCCCTTGCTGAGTGCAAACTGGCCTTGTGATGATCCCAGGTAGTCCCCTGTGGCTCCCCGACTGGACAGGGACACAGTGCAGAAGTAGTACCCCCGCATCAGTTGGCGCCAGTTCCGAAAAGTATAACTTGCCACTGTTGGAGATGAAGGTGTGGGTCTGAACCTCCGGTCGGATGAAAATCACATCGTTGGCGTCCGGGTATTCCTTCTTGTGCCACTGGTATACCTTGCCTGGCATAATCAAAGCAGATAACACAAATAACACATTTTCTCCCTCTTCAATTTCGACTGATCTTTTTCTCCATGTTTATCCCCGTCATACTTACACTTTGGACCACCTGAGTCAAGTGTCTCAAGGCTACATCCAAGACACAACAAACTCAAAAAGCAAATTTGTGTGTAGTTGTGGCCTTGCGCCTCAGACTTTGCCAGCACTTCAATACAAGCTAGACTCCGAGGCCAACATCACAATTATTCATGTTATTGTACTGTGAAGCAACGTCATTTCAGGATTCATTCCTGCTAACATCATAACCATTCAAGTTATTGTACTGTGAAGCGACACTGTTTCAGGATTCCATCCCACTCATCTTCCATTCTTCTGATCTAGAAGTTCCCTTCTCTTGCAGGCCGTTTGACCATCTGCATCAGACCTGTGGTCCCCTTGCCAACAACACATTCCACAGTCTTCTCCACATGACAACCGCTACCCTAACCTGCAGCTCTGAGCCCTGTGATCCAATGTCACAGACCCTGTGATGGCAGAACACTTTTTTTTTTTTCTTTCACGTTCCTGGCCATGTTGTATCCTCAATCCGGTTGGTAAGGCAAAGTCCACAGTCCACCACAGAGACCCCATCTGTTCTTTTATCTCTTGGTGCCCCCATCCCACCCTACACACATGCACGCACACACATGCATGCCTGCGCACACACACACACACATACACACACACACACACACACACACACATGCTCACCAGTAAGCACAAAGCAAAAAACCCAGTAATTCCCAAATAAATGATGCTGAAAAATAATTTTCTGATTCAAAGCATATTTCAGACGTACTTACCTCCCCGAACAAGCGCCTTATTCCCACTCAGCAATAACATTGTCACATTCAATCAGTATGTCCCTGAACTATTTGAGAGTAGAATTAACCACTTGTGTGGACAGGTAAGTATGAGAAAAAGAAACTCGATAACACAAAAACTGGTTTGGCCGGTATGTCAGGGCATATAATGACGGCTCCGTTTGAAAGTTCTCCTCGCACGTTTGATGTTCCAACGTTGGAGAACTGGCCCAGCGCTGAAATAAGATATTTCATTTCTTTATCATCGTACTGTTTACAGTTTTCACAACTACCATAACTGGTTTGATATTTCTTGTGTTAAACAATACGGCACAGACTGATTTTTCTTTTTATGCCGTGGAAACGACAATCATTAGGCCTCCACATTTTGTGTTAGCACTGGAAATGGACACCGTCACTCACAACCAACCAGCACAATAGGCTGAAAGAGGCAAGAGTAGTTCCTAAGATCCTCAAGCTTACAAGTGTTGACAACCAATGTTCTTGTTTAAATGACGTGAAAAAGTTAGGGTTTTTTTTTTTTTTTTGTTTTTTTAGTTTGCAAACCGACACTCCCATTCAGAGCACCTGTACATCATACAAGCAATGAAATGGTCACACACGCTTCAAAATTTCAGAATGAAGGAAGAAACATGCAAAAAGAATTAAACAGAATAGGTCAAACACGCTTAAAAATTTGAGAATGAGGGGGTAGAAACATGCAGCAAAAAAAAAAAAAAAAAAAAAAGAGTACTGGTAGGCATGTTGATGCATTACATCAGTGTTCATGTTGATAGGTTGATGCGAGCGGTGGCACCTATACCAGAATCAGGAATATTCAGTTTATAATTCACTCTTCTGGCTGGAGTTATGACACACTGCAACTTACATGAGTTTTCCATTGTGTGCACCATCAGTAATGAACAAAGCTATTATGTGGGAATTTGTTCTTATACACAATAACAAGAAGAAAAAAAAAAGACGGCAAGGCAAGCATTTTCATTTTCAAAGTCATTATTAAACAAGGAGGCTGTTACCAAACCTATCAGGCCATCATGTTAAGGTACTTCCTCGAAACAAAAGTGCCTGCAGTGCTACGAACATTGCAATATTCTCAGACTTTGAAGAGGAAGTTCACCTCCTCTGTGTGTGTGTGTGTGTGTGTGTGTGTGTGTGTGTGTGTGTGTGTGTGTGTGTGTGTGTGTGTGTGTGTATGTGGAAGCAGCATCTCCTTAACTTGGAATTTCTCTGTGTGTGTGTGTGTGTGTGTGTGTGTGTGTGTGTGTGTGTGTGCATGTGTGTGTGTGTGTAAGTCACATCTCCTTAACTTGGAATTTCTGTGTGTGTGTGTGTGTTTGTGTGTATAAGTAGCATCTCCTTAACTTGGAATTTCACCATTCTTTAACGTTCAAGACAGATCCCAAGACAAATTTTTTCATGTTAAACTAAATGCTTTTCGAATTACTGAGCTTTTGTGAAAAATCAATTGTCGTACAATGTCACTCATAACTTTTGTTACAACTGTGAAATACATTTTGTCTACAGATAATGTCATGATGGACTGTGAACTGGGTAAGTTACAGCTTCAACATTTCACCTGTACAACAGCCTCCAATGTGCATGACTGTACCACAAGTACAGTCGGCTAGCATCTCTGTAAAAACTTTACCAACCTTACTTATGTGACAGTGAACTGCAGAAAACAGGAACGTCCTTTGGGCAATCAGAAATCTAACATAAAATACTTTCAGTGTTAAAAAATCCCTTTGCATATAAAAGAGTGTGAGTCACTATTTTTCATACTGCATTGCACTGAGATGCACCAAGCGCCTGTTGAAGGTACAATATTTCTGTAAGATGTGTTACTAAACTCTTATTTCTAATTTTAGTAGCAATCAGTTTTATACTGGGGATGAAACATTTTTCAACAATGATGATCTTTTTGCTCGGACACTCATAAAGATTCTCACACAACTGTTGCTAAGAAACTGAAGCCAGTGTGTGTAGATCACAGGTGTTGAAATGGTGTTTGGGGTGGGTGCATCCACCCGGTTAAAACATACTGTGTGAATAACATGGAGCCAGCGGGAATTTGGAAATGGCAAGTTATGCAGATGTGCCAATTCCAGAAAAATCTTAGTCAGAAATGGATGACGTAAACATCAGGAACAATTTTTTTTTTATATAATTCAAATCTATTTATTTCTGCTCTTCACATGTAGAGATGTTGGAGCTCTTCGGTTGTTCTTTTTATTGCCTTTTACACAGGTCTACATCAAACTTAACTTCTTATCTCATGATCTTTTGTATTTATCAATCATTCACTGGAGTCCGAATTCAAAACCACTGATAACAGTCTATGATGCGTCCTCATCCAAATCTGTTTTGAGATTATCAACTCAAAGAGTCAGCATTTGTCACGACTTACTTCCAAAGGATAATTCTGCCGGACGGCTCAAGATTGTTCCAAACTCATTTGTCGCATGACACTGGTAGGTGCCTTCATCAATATCACGTGGATCTCAATGGCCAGCCGTCCACCAATCATTGCAAATCTCTTATTTGGTGAGTCGAATCCCGTCGCCAAGGGGTCCATGTTCTTCCCATCACCGTAGTACCACTGGTATGTGGGTTTGGGATTGCCAGAGGCCAAGCACTGCAAAAAGGCTGCGCTGGTGGCCGAGAGAATTGTTGTGTGAACAGGTTCCTCCACAAAAACTTTGGGCCTTGAGGTGCAAGGCTGGGGTTGTCATTTTCCAGACCATAATCTGCAAGGAAAGAAAAAGAGTACTACTTATGGGATTTTCACTCTGAACTGACTTAAGACTAGTGGCTCTCTCTGTTTTACCATGACCAATCATACCTTAAATGTTCAGACTTTTGTGTGAAGAAAATCTTTGTTACTTTATTTCTCTAAAGCTATCATGTTTAGTCCTGAGTAAAGTAACTGAAAATTCATTTGACAAATGTCTGCATTAATCTGACAGTAAATATATTCAATATTTACTAAGTCACCAAATGATACTTTTTATTGAAGCTTTGATTTTGTTCTGGTTGTCAAACACACGTTTTATTTAAGTCCAAAACTGGCCATGGCTTAACATGTTTGGACTCAAGGGTGTGCATGTGTGTGTGTGTGTGTGTGTGTGTGTGTGTGTGTGTGTGTGTGTGTGTGTGTGTGTGTGTGCATGTGTGCATGCATGTCTTGGTGTATGCTGGTGTGCATGTGGGTGAATACACATATGCCTGGCAGCAGGATTCACATACCTATACATTCTACAGTTCCATACGCATCCATCATCATTTCCACCATCCAAAAGTCATCAACAGAACAACAACATCAACTTTCGTCAGTCCCATCAACCATAGGTCATTTCCACTTCCCATGGCAGTTTCCAACTATCAAAATAAAATCCCACCAACCAAGTCAGTCCAACCAATTAAGTTGTTCCAAATTTTTAAAGTCAAGTTGATCCTGTCAACCAGACATCATTTTCCAATGAGCGAAAATCCCACCTTTAATGTCGTTTCCACAAACCAAAGTAAACCTATCTATCTAAAGGTCACTACTTGCCAAAGTCAACCCCAACAACTGGAAGTCATTTGTACACACAAAATCTCTCTTCTTCTCCACAATTTTGTAGACGTCGTTCAGTTTGATCTCACAGATGAAAGAGGATTTCTTGCCTAGGTCTCCTGCGTCAAATCCATACTGAGTCACTGCACACACAAAAGGCACATCCCTCTTCATACGAAACAACTCAACTGTAATAATAACTGCCATCTGCCCGTACAGAAAAGTGCACTCAAACGTTTCCAAAATTTAGCTTTAAAAGATTTTTATTCAAAAGAAATCTAGTACAGGCAAAAATGTTCTAAAACAAAGAAGAATAACTCAGAATTGTTTTTACTGGGAGCTGATGTTCTTTTCATTTCTCAGTCTTTCTTCGCTTCAAGAATCTCATGCTTGGAGACTATCTCATTTGTGTCAGAGTCTCTGCTTACTAGCCAAAGTGACTGCTAACTGAAGAAAAAAAAAATGTTGAAAAAATATCAACCCACTGGTAACATGCACAAAATATAACAAAAAGACACCCGAAATGAAAACAACAAAATAACAGACCTAATAAATGAGTAAGAGAAGCCCAGAAAGAAATCATGTTTTAAGATTCTTGATGTTGACGGTCTTTCTGTTCTGTGTTGTTACAATTCATCATGGTGGCCCCTTCAAACTTTATGTCCTTGATAGTCTCAGCACATGCTTTTATGTGCACTGAGAAGACAACGTTTTTTTTTTTTTCCCGCTGAAGCTCTGTTTCAATGTTCGACTGACCACGCAGCACACTACTACAGCACACAATGGCGATGTTGATTCTCCAGCTCTGGCACACTGCTTGTGTGCAGTCAGTCATCCCAAAGTTTTTCCAGACTAGCTGAAGAATCAACATCATTCTTTTTGTCAAGTACTTCATTGCTCTTTTTCTCTGTCTCTTTCTCTCTCTTTCTCTCTCTGTCTGTCTCTCTTACTCTCTCTCTCTCTCTCTCTCTCTCCTTCATTCCATTACTGTGTTAATATTGCGGACCATGGCTTTGCAGTCATTTATCAAAACTTCTTGTCACTCCCCAACTGAACAGTTTCAGGTAATCATGACAATGTTGTTACAAATCTGAAGCAAAATTCAAACACTGCATAACATAGAAACACTATTTCTTTTCTGGATATCTATTTCAGTTTGAATCACTCTGCACCAGATAAATCAAAAAGGAAGATCACCAACAACCACAATCTTGTTTTTTTACCAAACATCTCAAAACGTAAAAGGACCTTAACAAAATCTTGATTATCCTGAAAACACCCAACCCAATGACCCAAGTAATTTAATGCAAAATTTATGTTTCAGATTTCAGCTTATTCCAGAGTAAGAGCCTTCAGTACAACCAACAAACTTGACCAAGGCCAGAAAAACTTGATCACCTCAGAATGATAGTAACCAGTTATAAGTCAGGAATGTCGTGTGTCTCTGTAATAAACAATTTTCTAAGTATTAACTCCAGTCAATTGTAAAATCAAGCCAAATCAAAATTGCACAATGTGCTTATGTGCATTCATACATGCTCTCTCTCTCCCCACATAAATGCACACTCATGCAAACATGCAACACACACACACACACACACACACACATGCGTGCACACAGACATACACACACGCGCTCAGTGGAAAGATGGCCTGTGAATAATCCATTCATGTAGACACCAGAGCTACCAAGGACTCAAAAGCACAACCAGTAAGCTCTATAAGGACTGACGACTCACGTGAGAAGTTGTAGATGACAATATCGCCCTCTAGTTTGTCACTGATATCTCCTTCGATCCAAAAGTTGAAATTGTTCTTGTCGTTGTCTCCCCAGCCACACTATCCCAGGCGGTGGCGTTTTGGAGACAATGCCACTGGTCAGCCAAGTGTCTCTGTGCACATTCCATTGGTTCATGTCACGTACAAAGTAGGGGGAAAAAAATGGGAACAACAAGGCAAGTCATAAAGTGAATAAAACTTTATCAAACCATGGCATATGGCTCCGCAACGAACCTCATAAAAACTTTGGTGTAAATCCCTGAAGAAGATCTGAATGCAACAGCCGATCTAAGATTGTTCAACGAGATTTGACAAATTTCATCGAAAAAAAAAAAAAAAAAAAAAGAAGAAAGAAAGAAACTGTTCAAGTGATTTTTAACAAAGCTTGATGGAGAGGTGAAATATGGCCCATAGATGAATCTGTTGTATTCTGGTGTTGATCAGCAGCACATATCCAGATCAAAAAGCACATCATTACAAATTTTCAAATGACTATAAACATTGTAAAGTTACTTAACGAGCCAAAATGCAAATAAACACACAAAAAAAAACAAGGTGCAACATAACATTGATTTGATATAAATTACAAAAAAAAAAAAAAAAAAAATGTTCATTTTTTACAAATCTTTTTCAGATATAACAATAACCATCAAAAATGCACACAAAAATAATGCTCCCCAAGTCTCTGTCAACTTCAAAATGTTATAAATTTATAACTATGAAGTATATACTGTCATGGAAAACATGCTTTTCCAATGACACAAATTGGGACAATTTGCTCTTATCATACTTTCCTGCCCAACAAATGCCTTGTTTCTTATTTGGCATGAACCACATCCTACAAAA
>JADBJO010003052.1:140000-145000 GCA_016801955.1 Conus betulinus | reverse complement strand
CAGTATGTGCTCTTTTGAGCTTCTTGCAAAAGGTTGAATCATGCATTACAACACTCAGACAAAGCTACAAGACAAGATCTTGCAGTTCAGATCATATGTTGAACTACTGAAAGAAAACATTTTGAAATTTTAAAGTAAAGAATACACATGATCAACAAAGTAAATGAAACAAAACGATCTGTCAGAAATTCAGAAATGACAAGTTAGAATCTATTGCGAGTCTACAACTTGAAAGCCATTGTTGTTGTTGTTGTTTTCAATCTTCTGAGCCAAAATTAGCTAGCATCTTTCACCAAGTTCAAGCAGTTTTGTATCTTTAGTTGAAATGATCTCTGGAATTTTGTTAATAAATGATTCAACTATTCTTTTTTTATTACTTGTGATCTACAACACAACAGGTATCTATACCTACATGAATTCTTTGCCAAAACTACTCATATGGGAGTGATTAAACAATGCCCTCAGGCTGTCAAACTTTCAGCCCTCACCGACCGTGTATGCAAGCTGATGATGCCAAGCATGGCTGAGGATCAGCAAGATGAGGAGCAGGAGAGAGGGCAGGTGAAAGGGAGGGGATACAGATTATGGGGTTGTAGGGAGGCTTGGGGGTTGATGTACTGGGGCTATGGACAGTGTAGTGGGGAAAGAGAAATGGAATGGCATCAAATCTGTGATTTGAAGCCTTTCCCTGACAATAGCCTTATGGCCCTCTTAGTCTTTGTCGGAGTCAGAAAGAAGGCTAATTTTTACTCACTGATGGTCTTGGAACGCTGATCATATCAACCGTCCCCCTCCCTCCTCCACCCTCCCCCTCTCTCGACTAGGCTCTCCCATCTTCCATATCACCTAAATGTTATTTCTCATGAACACTCGAAGCTTTGTGTATAATTTCCGTATTCTGTAGCCTTCCGTGTCAGTGAAATTCCATTCAATGATTCACAAAACTGCATGCTTAAAAAAAAAAAAAAAACACCGTAATTTGTGACAAAAAATCAGCTCCATCAACGATCGTGATCATTATGGTCATGGCAGTGATCACAACCAAAAGCTGAAGAATATGAAAATAATTTCATAACACGGCACGAGCTAACTCAAAATGATCGACGATCGAAGCTACTCTTGAATTCAAGTTAGTCGACACTGCCGCCGTCGATGAACATACTATTCGAGGGGGGGGGGGGGGGGGGGGATGATAGATTTAACAATGAAGGACGCAGCATATGCATAATGAAGCCCAAAAGTCGGCAGTCCAATGATTTTATTCCTTTACAAAGTTTTCAAGTTAGTATTTAAACGGAACACTTACCTGAGAAGTTGTCTGCATTACTTCCGCTTTAAAATGGCGGCACAATGTACAGGTAAATCAGGCAGGGGAGGTTACGCATCTTTCATGCGTATGAAAAGGTATGACCTCCCATATCTCTTGACATCGCTATGTAACAAGGTCTTTTCTGTACGGGAGGTAGCATATAATGCATTGCTGTAGTTTAGCTTCCGCAGTCCGGTGATTGACCAAGAGCGTGCAGGGAACTCTTTTCATTGTTTTGTATGTTATCTTTTTCTTTTTTATTTTTACGTTTTATTTTATTTTATTTTATTCATTTATTTATGTACATGGTTTTTTTTTTTCTTGTTTTTTTTTTAATCAATTTTTGGATAATATCAATTAGTGTGTAAAATCATTGACAATACGTTGCAGAAACCACTTTGGTATCCCCTCCCTTCCCCCTTCCTCTCCACGCCGCTCCCACCCCTCTCTCGGATACACATTTTGACATTTTCCGTTTGACCAAGTGATGCGGTGGATAAGTTTTACATTCTAATTCATTCTACGAGTAATTTCCGTCTGGGTAGTTGGTATCAAGACTGAACTTGTCTCGAACCTGCTGGTTGCGGAGATTTCTGTTTCTCTTGTAGGCGATGATAAGAGGTTTAGGGAAGGTGGATTTTAACTTTGGGTGAGGCTTTAAGATTTTGAAATGGCGTAAGAGTTTGTTTTTTGACAGGGATGTTATGCGGCTGGTAGATGAGGATCAAAGAATACGGTCTTTGTTGTCTGCACTGCGTTTTCTTTTTTCACCCTAAGGTTTCTAACCTGGAAACAGAGTTTGCTCGAATGAGAGTCTCTTGAACAATGACTTGTTGATAATCACGTGTCTTGAAAAGGGATGGCATTTCAAGCGCCTTTGCCTCAAAGTTCTTGTCATCACTGCACATACGGTGGACCTGCGAGAAGAGAATACTGCCCTTTGCAGCGCGTGAATGGCTAGATAAGTACAGTAAATAAGAACGACAATCTGTGTGAGTACAGTAAGTAAGAACGACAATCTGTGGCCTTGTAGAAAACAGAAGTTGTCAGGTTTTATGAGTCAGCTGATATGGACAACTGGATACTCAAAAAACAAAAACAGAATTGTCTGAAATTTCATGGGTGAAGCGACGAGGTGGGTGGAAACTGGAAGTAAATGTTTTGCCTAAGTAGCACCACAATCCCTGATGGATTCAGATTTGACAACTGACTTTTTAGTTTCAAGCATTCCAGATCTGAGCCCATGCTCTCCTTTCGCCCACCCTCTCCTCTATCCTTTGCCGCCCCCCTCCCCCCTCCTTTCTCTCTTTTCTCTTTTTACATACACACACTTCCCTTTTTCCCCATACCACCGATTTTATATTCACACCTTATCTACATAATCATGAAAAAAAAAACATATACGCACACAACACCACTGCTACCGTCCAAGTATGCATACATATAGAGAACACACATTTGACAATTCATATGGGCCCATTTTCATAGGATTTTCTACCCCCTTTCCCCATACACCCTCAAGTGTCCCCTTCCAAGCACAGGATTCTCCCCTATCACTCTCTCCCTTTCTTCTCCTCTAGCCTATCTGTTTCTGTTGCCTTCTCCGTCTCTCTGTCTCTCTTTATCTTTCTCCCCATTACACACACACACACACATACACACTTGCGCACTCGCGCGCGCGCTCATTCACGCACACGTACACGCACGCACGTACACGCGTGCGCGCACATACACACTTCATTAAACACGTATTTGTGCACGAACGCATTTTTTTTTTATACTACTACATTATTTGTCAGCAGACCCAACGACGGTCTACAACCATAACTTCAATAATCTGTTTTTCTTTTGCTTCTACATCAAATTTTTCAGAACATCGTCGGAGAATTTTGGTGGTGAGGGTTGTTTGTTCGTTTGTAAAAAAAAAAAAAAAAAAAGAAAAAAAAAAAAAGATGGCAGTGAAATCATTTTTATCGTTTGCTAGTTTCCAGTTAGCGTATGTTGCCAATTTGTATACATGCAGATTGAAGATTCTGATTCGCCTATTCCCAGTCCGCCTACATACTCATAAGTTACCCTTTCACTTATTCACCTTTTGTTGTTGTTTTTGTTTTTAAAATTAAGTAAATTGTGCTGAAGTTCACCACTATGAGTACATGAGAAAGAAAGAATAATTCGTGTAACAGTCGCTGTGGCGTCACCTAAAATGACCGTACCCTCGAATATTTTCCCTGTTTCAAAACTGCCTTAAAATTACAAGTGTCAAGTGTTTATTGAAAATGGTGCGCGTGTGCGAATTACGTTCGCTGGTTGGGCAGTCAGTTCTCTGAGTGAATGTCCTCTCGCACGATTTTCCTGAAATGAATCAAACCGGTTTAGAATGACAAGTGATTGAAGTATTCATAGAAACTGGTGTGTGTGTGTGTGTGTGTGTGTGTGTGTGTGTGTGTGTGTGTGTGTGTGTGTGAGAGAGAGAGAGAGAGAGAGAGAGAGAGAGAGAGAGAGAAGAGAGAGAGAGAGAGAGAGAGAGAGAAAAGTACAAGCGTTTCAAGGCGAAACGGGAAGGGTGGACAGGCGAAACTGGGAGAAAAAGAACTTAAAACTGCACTGAATCTCAAGATGTTATTGAGGGTGACACCACCACCAAAAGCACAGACAACTCGGGCCTTTCCGGCTGCAGGCACAGATGACGAACAGCAGCACGGACGATCAGTTCCGTGGAAGGGTATGGGGAGAGAAGGAAGGGGAAGGGGTGATGGTGTAATTGTTTTTCTTCAGATGTGCGGGTAGTTCAGAGGTAGGAACCTGCGGGGGGAGGGGGGCGGGGATAGAATGGGATGAGGCGGTTAGATCCGGGTGTTGAAGTCTTCCATGGAGGAAGAAGTTACTGCCTCAGATTGAAGATCGTCTAAGTGAGAGGTCGTCCTTCGGGGAGAGAGAGAGAGAGAGAGAGAGAGAGAGAGAGAGAGAGAGAGAGAGAGAGAGAGAGAGAGAGAGAGAGAGAGAGAGAGAGAGAGATCCTGTATTAAAGTTTTGTTTTACAGGAAGGAAGTACTTCTCCCGCTGTCCTGACAGTCTCAATATCTTGATAATGGGTATGGGGCTGCCTGTGCAGTGTGTTGATTACAACCTTGCCACGCCGGGTGGAAGTTGAAGAAGCCCACGGGTTGTCAGCCTGGAAGATCTTCTCCTGTTCTTGAGCGGGGATTAGTGCAAACGAATTCTATTCGCAGCCCAGAGTGTCCTAACCAGCCCAGAGTGTCCTAACCAGCCCAAGCCAGTCGCTTTGACCATGACTGTGATTCCCGTCTTCTGGCCCCGCCACGAAAAGGGGCAAGGGAAACACCAGTTGCATGGGGTGTGAGTCCTGTTGAGGCACGAGGCCTGGAGATCTTCCACTTTAGCGGGTTTCCTCCAATAGAACGCCACATCGGTTCTCCAGAGTTCACCTGTCAAAGGGCATACATACGTCATTAAAGGACTCTGTTCCTGCAAGAAGCCAGAATCGGCCAACTCGTCCGCTGTGGTCCTCGCGCCGGGGCTATACAGCGTAGAGGCACGTCCCTGGTTGGTGGATCAGGGACCCCTCAAGCTTTGCGCTTGCGGACGTGCTCTGGATAATACGGAAGAAGGTGCCGCGAACCAACGTAGCCTAAGAGAAGGACACCTGGAGTCCAAATCCGCACTGTCT
>JADBJO010003052.1:125000-127500 GCA_016801955.1 Conus betulinus | reverse complement strand
GGAGCATGCAGGTGCAGACAGGTAGAACAGGTGGAACAGGTGGAACATACAGGTGCAGACAGGTGGAGCATGCAGGTGGAGCAGGTGGAACAAGTGGAGCATGCAGGTGCAGACAGGTGGAGCAAGTGGAGCATGCAGGTGCAGACAGGTGGAGCAGGTGGAGCATGCAGGTGCAGACAGGTTGAACAGGAGCTGGGGCGTACAGGTGCAGACAGGTTGAACAGGAGCTGGAGCATGCAGGTGCAGACAGGTTGAGCAGGTGGAGCATGCAGGTGCAGACAGGTAGAACAGGAGGTGGGGCGTACAGGTGTAGACAGGTTGAACAGGAGCTGGAGCATGCAGGTGCAGACAGGTTGAGCAAGTGGAGCATGCAGGTGCAGACAGGTAGAACAGGAGGTGGAACATGCAGGTGCAGACTGGTGGAGCAGGTGGAGCATGCAGATGGAGCAGGTGGAGCATGCAGGTGCAGACAGGTGGAGCATGCAGGTGCAGACAGGTTGAACAGGACATGGAGCATGCAGGTGCAGACAGGTGGAGCATGCAGGTGCAGACAGGTTGAACAGGACGTGGAGCATGCAGGTGCATACAGGTGGAGCATGAAGGTGCAGACAGGTTGAACAGGATGTGGAACATGCAGATGCAGACAGGTGGAGCATGCAGGTGCAGACAGGTTGAACAGGATGTGGAACATGCAGGTGCATACAGGTGGAGCATGAAGGTGCAGACAGGTTGAACAGGATGTGGAGCATGCAGGTGCTGACAGGTGGAGCAGTTGGAGCATGCAGGTGCTGACAAGTTGAACAGGAGGTGGAGCATGCAGGTGCTGACAGGTGGAGCAGGTGGAACATGCAGGTGCAGACAGGTTGAACAGGAGGTGGAGCATGGAGGTGCTGACAGGTGGAGCATGCAGGTGCTGACAGGTGGAGCAGGTGGAGCATGCAGATGCAGACAGGTGGAGCATGCAGGTGCAGACAGGTGGAGCAGATGGCACACAGTGTGCCCTACAGGACTGCCTCCGCTCCATGCTGACCTGAGAGACAGAAGTATGTGAGATTGGGCAACAATGCATTGAAAGGTGTGAGGATGCATGAGGAGCTTCAGAAGGCAAGCCAGTTCATCTCAGAGACTGGATTGTGAGTTTGATGGCCAATGAGAAGAAGACAAAGAAACACCTTGCCCTACCACTCACCCACAACCTCTGTAAATGAATTTACTACTGACAAACTTCTTTGTCTGCCCCCCCTCCCCCCCTGCCCCCTCCCCTTTTCCTCTTTCCCATCCCCCACCTTCCTTCTTATACATGCTCTGTCAAAGTGTCCTATAGAACCAAACTGGTGTAGGCATCAGAATTTGGAGAAAAAAAAAGATCACTTATGAGAGGACTTGAAATATGTGCCCCAAACTTGCTGAAAAACATTGTTCTGTTTTTTTTTTTTTTTTTTTTGTCAGATACTTCGAGAGAAACAAGTTGAGGACAGGAACAACGAGCGGTTCCCCATGACAGAAGGCAAGAAGGATGAAAACATCAAGAAGAACAGATACAAGGACATCCTGCCCCGTAAGACCCTCAGATAACACTTTAATTGTCTGTGCTGTTCTGTATGACATCAAATGATAAGACAGCCAGATATAGCACTGCACAAACTTAGAGCAAAAATTGCTGTACAGCCGAATGAAAGAAATAGACAAATTACAAGAGAAAAAACATTTCAGCCTCTTCAGCCAAGACAAACAACATTCAAGATAGTGAAAACGAAGAATCAGCAATGGCTTGTCTCCTCAGATTGGGCGCGATGGACATGCATTTTACCCCAGTTTGACAAGACAAGTGATTGATTGGTGAACTTCATTTTCATTGTCTTCTATGTTGTTTGTCTTGCTGGAAGAAGAAGACATAGGTTGAAACATTCATGTTTTGTCTTGTAATTTGGTTGTTTTCTTTCGTTCAGTGGTACAGTCATTTTTCTTTAAGTTTGTTTTAATATCCACCTACAGTCACCTCACTTTGACACTGAATAGCACTGCACAGAACAGCACACCGCATTGCAGCTTACCATATTGGTATATTGTGTGTGTATGCGTGTGAGTGAGTGTGCGTGTGTGTGTGTGTGTGTGTGTGTGTGTGTGTGTGTGTGTGTGTGTGTAGCATCTGTGTATGAATGACTAAGTGGTGAATGTGTGTATATGTGTGTGTGTGAATGTGTGTGTGGTAGAGCCAGAGCAACGAAAAGACAGAGAGAGAGAGAGAGAGAGAGAGAGAGAGAGAGAGAGAGAGAGAGAATGTGAGCATGCATAAGTGCAAAATTTGACAAACAACGTGCAGAAGTAACATGAACAATCAGCCAGCCAACCCAGCCAAGCAAAAAACAAACAAGCAAAAAGCAACAACAAATAAAAACAACAAGCAAAACACATGTACATGCACACACACACACACACACACACACACACACACACACACAGAGTCACACACACAGAGTTGCACATACAGAGACTGTGT
>JADBJO010003052.1:107500-120000 GCA_016801955.1 Conus betulinus | reverse complement strand
TTCTGGCTTTCATATTGGACTGGTGTTCTTTTTGTCTTGTTGTAATTCTGACTGCTGTTTTTCTCTTGACGGGTGACTCAACACCTCTTCAACGTTTGTTTGTTTGTTTGTTTTCCATTGAGTCATTTCTGGAGAAATATTAACAACATGGTTTCTTAAAAAGGTGCTAAAATGGACAAAATGTTAGTAGGTGACCATGTTGAATGAAAAGGGCAAATTTAAGTAATTGAAAGTGCAATTTGGCTAACTGAAACTAATTGGGTGCTGCACAGGAAGACAGAGTAACAACCTACATGTAGCTGTTTGGGTTGTTCACTCGTACTTCACAATATCAGAACCCTCCACTTAATAACAGGTCACGCTTCCAAGCTTTGCTGTATGCTTTTGCCTGTTTGGAAAATTTAACGCACTTACTGCACCTTTAAACTGTGATCAAACTCACAGTACATATGTGTGCGTATGTGTGTGTGTGTGTGTGTGTGTGTGTGTGTGTTTTTAAGCTGAATGTCACATATACATTGATAATGAAGGAGTGAATGAATTTTTTAATTCTTATTTTTATTTTTAGCTCCAGTTTGTGAAAAATGCACAAAGTGTGTGAGTCATTGGGAGCCGTGCCCTTTCCGTCCGTACAGTTCCGTTCAAACTATGGCTAGGTAGGAGAGGCTGCCCGGCTGCAAACTCAGCATGGTGAAAGATGATAGAGTAAAAAGTCACATTCACTTTCTTTTTTCTTTCTGAATGTCAGACCATTTTACGTTAAGATGAAAGCTCACAAAACTCAGACCTAGAATGCGTGTCCTGTGCACAGTTTTAAAGGGGTGTCATGTAGAATGCGTGTCCTGTGCACAGTTTTAAAGGGGTCATGTAGAATGCGTGTCCTGTGCACAGTTTTAAAGGGGTCATGTAGAATACGTGTCCTCTGCACAGTTTTAAAGGGGTCATGTAGAATGCGTGTCCTGTGCACAGTTTTAAAAGGGGTCATGTAGAATGCGTGTCCTGTGCACAGTTTTAAAGGGGTCATGTAGAATACGTGTCCTCTGCACAGTTTTAAAGGGGTCATGTAGAATGCGTGTCCTCTGCACAGTTTTAAAGGGTCTTGTGAGTTTTGAAGGGAAAGGCAACACTGAAACCCAAACAAACCAACCTTTTATGAAATATACACGTCAGTGAGAAGCAGGAGGTAGTGTGTGTGGCATTACAATGAAAGATACACGTCAGTGAGAAGCAGGAGATAGTGTGTGTGTGGCATTGCAATGAAAGATACACGTCAGTGAGAAGCAGGAGATAGTGTGTGTGGCATTGCAATGAATGAAATATACACGTCAGTGAGAAGCAGGAGGTAGTGTGTGTGGCATTACATGAAAGATACACGTCAGTGAGAAGCAGGAGATAGTGTGTGTGGCATTACAATGAAAGATACACATCAGTGAGAAGCAGGAGATAGTGTGTGTGGCATTACAATGAAAGATACACGTCATTGAGAAGCAGGAGATAGTGTGTGTGGCATTGCAATGAAAGATACACATCAGTGAGAAGCAGGAGATAGTGTGTGTGGCATTACAATGAAAGATACACGTCAGTGAGAAGCAGGAGATAGTGTGTGTGGCATTGCAATGTAGCCATGATTGAGAAGCTTCAGGTTGTGGAAAGCTGTGTGATAGTTTGAAAGCTGACACCAGTGTTTGAATGACACCAGTCGTGTTCTGATGAACTGTTTCACTTCCTTGTCTGTGGAGGTGAGAGATATACTCATATAGTGGCTATTGTGCGGCGGAGAGGAAATCGTGAGGGGCTGGGTCTTTTGTTATTTGAGGGTTTGATGTTCATGTGAGAGTGTACATCCGATCAGATAGCAAGGATCTGCTTTCATTGAGGCATGCAGCACACATACATGCATACACAGAAGCATGCGCGCTCATGCTCACACACACACACACACACACACACACACACACACACACACACACACACACACACACACACACACATGCACACACACTGCACACACACACACACACACACACACACACACACACACACACACACACACACACACATGTCATGCTGACAGACAAGTAGACACACACATGTGCTTACTCTCTCTCTCTGTCTCTCTCACACACACGCATACACACTAAAACACACACACACATACACACTAAAACACATACACACACACACACACACACACACACACACACACACACACACACACACACACACACACACACACACACACACACACACACACTCACTTGACTGGTGCACACACACACACACACACACACACACACACACACACACACACACACACACACACACACACATATCTTCAATTTCCAGACTTGAGAGTACTTCAAAAGTCCACCCTGGTCTTAAGTGGCAGATTTTGGACTAAACCTGAGGACAGAGAAAGGGTTGGGTGAGGGTTTAGGGGTAGGAGTAGGGGTAGACAGCCACAGCCCACTATCCAGTCACGGGCAACAGGTTGAGGTGCCATAACCAAACCTTCTTAGTGTCCATCCAGTTCATGCCCAGTCTTCCTGGTGACACCACTCTTCACTGAACCCACTTTGGTATTTGGAGTCATGGCCAGATGTTTGCTTCCCCAGGGCAAAGGTTACCGCACTTTGTAATTGTGTGGAGAGAGTGGTGTCTGCAGGCATTGAACTTTGACTTCCTGACTGACAGTCATTTGTTTTATGTGTGCCGCCTGCATGAGATTAAGATGGAGATCTTTCTGATGGGCTTGTTCTCGGAATGTTCTGGATGTTACCATGGAGATCTGCTGCGGGGTCTCCAGCTCTCACATCCATGATGGAGAGGGAGGGGTGTTAGCACCAGTGACTTGAAGAGTTCTGTTTTGATTGCTAAGTCAATCAAGTCAGTAATCAAACACAAATAAAGAGTACCGTTTTCATTGTCAGTTCATTCAAGTCCGTCAAAATCAAGTCATGGTATTTCAGTACACCTGCCATACCATCACATTTCTGCTGACAGACTAATAATTATGACGATACAGTTTGTGTGAATCGTTTACCTTCCTATTCATTTCTGTCTGATAGTTTGGAGTAAAACTGACAGCGCACACATGGAAGACCTTTAGAAACGGGCAGTCTGATTAACCAGAAGTTAGAGAGGCAGTATGTCAGGGTAGGGTATTTTTTTTTTTAAAGCCATGTCGCTGGAGGAAGCAGCCAACTAAAAAGCTGAAGAGACTGACAGAAAAGTTTTGCGAGATTTTAGTCCTATTCGTCAGTCAATTGTGTTGAGGCAGTTATTTAGGGAAAGAGAGCGGAGACAGGCGAAGTTGAGAAACTGATTTCAGAACTGGAAAATAAGTCCAGCACATGAAACACCCAGCGAGTGAATGTTATTACTCACTGTTTCTCATGTTCTGATTATGATTGTTTGCTTGGAAGTTGTATGTAATATCTTTCATAATACTTTTGATGGAAATGTTTCAGAATGTCCAAATGCACAGAATATCGTCGGGAGTTTGCAGCATTAGTTTTAAGCCTTGCAGAGAGGACAAAAGATTATTTTGCTGTTGTTGCTGGTGAATTTGGTTTCTATCATGGATTCAGAGTAACTACTCAAACGTTTTAGGTGATGAAGGTATTACGGTATTTTGATGCTACAAAGTTAGTAGAGTAATGAATTAGTTCTGCTCTTGTTGATGGTAGGTGATAGCCTTTACTCTCTTTCTTTGAAATAAAGTTGATGTGATACATGTGTTTGTTTTTAGTGCGGGCTTTGAGCAGATTTTTTTTGTATTCATTTTTTGTTCAAAATTCAGTTCAATTGGGTAATGAAAGTTTATATATGTAATGCCCTGTTTTTGAGTGCAGACCCTGTTGGACCTACGAAACATACCAAAATGTACATGATGGTGTATTGTGAGGGCTGTGGGACAATGTTTTTCTGACTTTGCCAAATGCAAAGATGTATTGTGTTGTGTGTTCTAATGTGTGTTGATGCAAACCTGTATTGTGTTGTGTGTTCTAATGTGTGTTGTGTTATGTTGTGTGTTGTCTTGATATGTAATGTTTTTTGTTATGTTGTGTTGTGTATTGTCTTCTGTTATGTGGTGGTGTGTTGCCTTTAAAAAAAAACTGCGTTGTAGTAATGATAACAATAGGTTTTAACATCTTCCGGCATGTTCAATACACACTTCAACATCTCCATTCAAACAGCTGTTTTCTTGCTTTCCCCCTATCATCTGCCCCTTATCTTTCTTTTACATGCGCACATACGTGCGTGCACACACACATACACACACACACACACACACACACACACACACACACACACACACACACACACGTGCACACTTTTTTTCTCTCTCTTTTCTCTCTTCTTTTTCCCTTTTTCTCTCTCCCTCATGCTCTCTCTCTCTCTCTCTCTCTCTCTCTCTCTCTCTCTCTCTCTCTCTCTCTCTCTCTCTCATCTCATGCATCTCTCTCTGTCTGTCTGTCTCAGTCTCAGTCTCTGTCTGTCTGTCTGTCTTTCTGTGTGCGTGTGTGTGTGTGTGTCTCTCTCTCTGACACTCGCTGTCTGTCTTCACATGTCATAAAGGAAAAGAAGGCTATGAAAGAAGAGAAGTGGACAGAAGTTTTCCTGTTTCTTTTTCAGGTGACGACAGACGGGTCAAGTTGAAAGAAATCCCTGGGGAGGCAGGCTCAGATTACATCAACGCTTCTTTCATTGATGTGAGGCGTCTTGATTAACGGGGCTTTGATCAGGCACAGAGCAACAAGGGGGATGGTTGAGAGGGGCAGGGGGAGGGATGGTGGTACTGTAAGCTGTGTGTGTGTGTGTGTGTGTGTGTGTGTGTGCGTGTGTGTGTGTGTGTGTGTGTGTGTGTGTGTGTGTGTGTGTGTGTGTGTGTGTGTGTGTGTGTGTATGATGTGTGTGTGTGTGTGTGTGTGTGTGTGTGTGTGTGTGTGTGTGTGTGTGTGTGTGTGTGTGTGTGTGTGTGTAACAACAGTATGGAAGCATATTTTTAGACTATGGAAGAACGCAATGTGGACATTATGTTTGTGTGCTTTGTGTGTGTGTATGTATGTATGGGAATAATCATTTAACGCAGGGGTAACCTGGCTCTTGTGTGTGGACTGCATTAGTGATAGATAATCCTGATTGTTCAGCCTGATAATGTGTGTTGCTGTCCAGAGGAATATCCTTTCAGCAGTCACAATGTCAGATTTTGTTGTCATGAGCTGTGAGAGCATTTAATTTCGGGAGACCTGGGATTTGGGGGGATGGGGGGGGGGGGGGGGGGGGCAGGATTTTGTTGTCATGGCTGTGGGGGGGGGGGGGGGGGGGAGGGGGGGGGAACTATAGTATTACTGTTATAATGTAATCTCTGCTACCAGTTCTATGTTGGAGGTTTTATCTAACAAGAAGTGGTGTGTTACCACAGTTCTGTTTCAAGCTCAGTTTCCAAGAAATGGTATGTTACAAGTGTGGTGTTGAGGTTCAGTTCTATTGTTCTGTTTTAGGTTCAGCTATAAAAAAAAAAAAAAAATTGTTTTACCAGAATTCTTCTTGGGGTTCCGCTGCCATTATGGTGTGTGTCACTTATATTCTGTTTTGGGCTGGGATACAGAAAATGGTGTGATACCAGAATCCTGTTCGATGTTCAGCTTCCAGTGAATGATATGTTACCAGACATCTGTGTTCAGCTTGGTTATGACCAGCTACTAATAAATGATGGTTTATGACCAAAATTCTGTTAGTGGTTCAACTAACAATCAGTGGTATGTGACTAGAATTCTTTTAGGGGTTCAACTACCAATCAGTGGTATATATGACCAGAATTATGTAAGGGGTTCAAACTACCAATCAATGGTATATGACCAGAATTCTGTTAGGGGTTCAGCTACCAATCAATGGTATATGACCAGAATATGTAAGGGGTTCAACTACCAATCAGTGGTATATGACCAGAATTCTGTTAGGGGTTCAACTACCAATCAGTGGTATATGACCAGAATTCTGTTAGGGGTTCAACTACCAATCAATGGTATATGACCAGAATTCTGTTAGGGGTTCAACTACCAATCAATGGTATATGACCAGAATTCTGTTAGGGATTCAGGTACCAATGCATGATTTATCACTACAAGTCTGTTTGAGGTTCAGCTTCCAAGAAGTTGTGAGTTTCCAGAAATCTGCGTGGAGCTGTCAAGAATTCTAATGCACCAGAAACATGTGGATGGATATATTACTTATATCAGTCTTCTGAGTGTTAATGGAAAAGAGATTTTGTTGGTCATTTATGATGCAGCATTCTCAAATCTAAGCACAGAAAAGAAAATAGTAAAGGTTGTGTCAGGAGGCTACGTTAAGGGTGGGGGGTGGGGGTGGAAGAAGATATATGGATAGGGAGTGTGGGGGCAGAGAGGTGAGCAGGAAAGGATGGCCCACATGTACAGTAGACTACCAGAATTTGAATTCACGTGGAAGAAAGTTGTTGCGTAATGTCAGTGGACTGTGGAGGCTTCTTGAAGAGCCCCCATGAAAGGCAGTATTGCATTGTCCTTGGACTGACTGACTGTTAATCTGCACACATGTCCATGCTGTGTTGTTCAGGGTGCATACGCATACACGCACATCATGCATACACACACACATGTGCTTGCACACACACACATGAGCCCATGCCTGCACACCCATACACACACATGTGTACAGTCATCACACACATACGCAATGTTAATAATGACACAACCAATGTTAGATGGGTACTCAAGGTCTGACCAGTGTGCTGGGCTAACGCAAAGGTCAGACATCTGCTAAGTCGTAGCATGAGACCCTCTTCTAAAATCTCTCATCTTAGTCATTGATTCATTTATCCATCAGCTTTAAATCATGCGCAGTGCGGTCTCAGAACTTAGCAGACGTGGTGTATTGTGTATGGACTAGTCTGCATGCGGTGATGACACTGAAACTGAAACTTAGGGTGCTGACAGAGAATTGAGCAAAGGTGACTTCCCTGGGGGCTGCTGTGATTCTGTGTCTTACGCTGTAACGTTTGATACAAAGAAGACTCTGCTGGATACTCCGTTGATATATTCCTGTGCTGAAAATACAGACCTAACACCAGGTTTTTGACACAGCAGCATCAGATGCTTTGGCAATTAGGGATCTCCAAAGATGACGGTCTTCAGTTGTGTGTAGCGGAGCATAGGTGTTATTAAGATCTGTCCAGTCCTTTATATGATCCATCAAGGATTCTTTGGATCAGCCTCTGGGAGCCCCCCCCCCCCCCCCCCTCCCCCTCCTCTCAACTGAACCCTTGGGCAGGGAGTCACAGCAAGAAACAAGCCAATACCAGGCAACCTTACGACCTTTGATACCTGCCAGAAGAAGTTCATGTCAGCCGTCAAAAAGGTATTGACGTGCTGCCTGTCACAGCCATCTGCCCTACGTTCCCCAGAGCTGGATGCAGAGAAGCCCTCAGGAAGCTTTCATTATTGAACGCCAGCCAGCCATAATAGTGTAGTGTAGCTATATATATATATATATATGTACAGGAATATGTACAGCTGTATTTCGTCCTGTCATTTTATTTGTCTTGTTTTCCTGCGCAGGATGTCGATGGGCGTCGAGGCTACATAGCGGCACAGGGCCCCATGCCCCACACGGTCAATGACTTCTGGAGGATGCTGTGGCAGTACAAAACGGAGATCGTTTTCATGGCCTGTCGACTGAAGGAAGACGTCAAGGTGAGAGTGAAAATGTTTCAGAAAAAAAAACTTTGGACCAGTCAGAGGATACTTCCACTGTTAGAAAAGTTGTGTGTGTGTGTGTGTGAGTGTGTGTGTGTGTGTGTGTGTGTGTGTGTGTGTGTGTGTGTGTGTGTGTGTGTGTGTGTGTGTGTGTGTGCAAGTCTTTAGTTCTTAAGGAAAGTGTTTATCAGGATATTTCTACTAATAGAAAAGAAGAAAAATGTTTATCTTCTGTATCTTGAAGATGAGATGGACTATAAGTTGATAGCAGCTGAGCCACACAGTTGATCTCTTTCCTCTTACCTGCTGTTTTGTGGGTGACATTGGCCAAAACAACAGTGCTCTTTGCTTGTTGCTCATGCTGTGAGCCTGCCGGAGTTTACCTGCTATTTTGTGGGGTGACATTGGCCAAAACAGGTGCTCTTTGTTTGTTGCTCATGCTGTGAGCCTGTCTGAGCTTCAGGCATATGGGCTTGGAATTCCCAGTTTTGATGGCTTTTGACTTGTTTGATCTATCTGCCTTGTGTCTGTTTGTGTATTAGGCAAATTGATGTGGGAGGTGGCATGAACTATATATTTATACACGTATGGGCACGTGTTTGTTTCACTGTGGGAATGAAAGTTGTCTCCTTTTCTGTATACTATTTTCAGCTCCTTACTTCATTTGCAATTTCTTTCTCTTCATTAAATCAGTTAGTCATTGTTTGTCCATTTGTTTGTTTTATTATTTTGCCTGAGATCGTTAAGATGATATGTGTCCCATTGGTTGTATTTCTTTCAGGATCTTCTTTTCCTTCTCTATATTTGCCTTGTTTTTGTTTTTCAGGCCAAGTGTGAAAAGTACTGGGCTGAGAAAGGAGAGAGTATGGTGTTTGGTAACATCGAAGTTCACACAGTGAGCAGTTGTTTGCTGGAGAAAGACCAGAATGTTTTTGTTGTTCAAGACAGATCAAGGGCACATTCTGGGTTTTTTTTTTTTTTTTTACACTTCCTCCTGACACAAGCAGTCTGGAAGGTCTGGATTTTTGTATTAAGATCTCTTGTCACAACTCGCACATCCATAGAGGAGGATATAAAGATAAAGTTAAATTCTTTATTTACGAGGATAATAGATCAGCAGTGATGCGCTTTTTTACGTCCAGTCCTCGCCTTGAGAAGGGACTACGGTATGCAGTGAAATGAAATCATGTATGAACAAAAACAAACAAAAAATGGTCATGCAATGATAATGGAATATCAAGTGAAAAGAAAAGAGAGGGAAAAAACAGTATGAGGAGGAAGAAGAGGTGTGTGTGGTGTGTGTGTGGGGGCAACAGAAATGCTATAATGGACAACGATTAGCATGTATTAAACAGACAATGAAATGAATATGACACAGTACATACAAAATTCGGAACAGAGGGAGAGAGAGAGAGAGAGAGAGAGAGAGAGAGTATTGGTGACCAATAGAGTTTGATACTGAATGGGAAGACCTGTTAGGCTTGGTTTCCCAGATGAGTTCTTCCCCATTGCTGTCATGCCTAAAATTACCCAGTGTCACCTCTTCTGCAGTGGCGCTGATACTGCATAAAAAGGTCAATAGTTGTTCATTTATATTTCAGCTAATGACCTGAACTAGAGATGAGTGTGAGGAAACATCATTAAAGCATCAGAGTTGTGTGTTTGGGGACAGATTTGATTTTGTTTTGAATTGTTACAAAAATTCCATACTTTGAAACAGTCTGATTCAAAGAAAATACCGATCATGCTTTTAGATATTGAATTTACGCCGTTTGTTTGGTGCTGAGGAGGAAGCACTATGAGTAAATTTATAAAATGTGGGAAGGTTGTATAATTTAACTGAGGTTTAGTGTAGGTTATGGCACATGGGTAAGCTGTATGATTTTAGTTTCAAAGTAAGGTGACCGCAGGTGGAAATTGAAACACATTTTAAAAGAATTATCAGTGAGTGTGCCAAACAACAGGGACACACAAGCTACAAGACAAAACATGACGCGTTCCGACCTCTTAGATCTTCTTCAGGCAAGATGAACAACACTCAGGATAATGAAAACAAAGAATGAGCAATCAACTCACATCTTCCGTCAAACTTGAGAAGATAAGTGATTGGGCTTTCATGATTGTCATTGTCGTGAATGTTGTTTATCTTGCCTGAAGAAGACCTAAGAAGTATCGAAATGCATCTTGTTTTGTCTTGTATTTGTTTGTCCCTTTTGTTTGGCGGACTTACCAATAATTCTTTTTGAAATTTGTTTGATTTTAGCCAAGAGCGTCACTGATGACTTTGGTTTTGTACTTGTATTTGTTTCATATGTTAACTTTATGGTTATCATGTCATTTTGACTTGTTTGCATCTAAACAGTGGTTCCACCATACGTCTGTTTTATGGCATCCTTCACACCCTAAAAAGAGGTGAAGTGATAAATCTTGACAATGATCCTTTTTGCCTCTATTTTATGGCATCCTTCAGTCCCCAAAAGGGCCGAAAACGCTAAAACATCTTGACAGTGGTCCTTCGAGCCCTCTATTTTATGGCATCCTTCAGTCCCCAAAAGGGCCGAAAAGCTAAAACATCTTGACAGTGGTCCTTGTCCTTCAAGCCTCTATTTTATGGCATCCTTCAGTCCCCAAAAGGGGCGAAACAATAAAAGACCTTGACAGTGGTCCTTTGTGTCTCTCTATTTTATGGCATCCTTCAGTCCCCAAAAGGGCCGAAAAGCTAAAAACATCTTGACAGTGGTCCTTTGTGCCTCTATTTTATGGCATCCTTCAGTCCCCAAAGGGGCGATACGCTAAAACATCTTGTCAGTGGTCCTTTGTGCCTCTGTTTTATGGCATCCTTCAGTCCCAAAAGAGGCGATACGCTAAGACATCTTGACAGTGGTCCTTTGTGCCTGTGTTTTATGGCATCCTTCAGTCCCCAAAAGGGGCGAAACGTTAAAACATCTTGACAGTGGTCCTTGTCCTTCAAGCCTCTATTTTATGGCATCCTTCAGTCCCCAAAAGGGGCAAAACGCTAAAACATCTTGACAGTGGTCCTTCATGCCTCTATTTTTATGGCATCCTTCAGGCCCCAGGGTGAAACGCTAAAACATCTTGACAGTGGTCCTTTGTGCCTGTGTTTTTATGGCATCCTTCAGTCCCCAAAAGGGGCGAAACGTTAAAACATCTTGACAGTGGTCCTTTGTGCTTCTGTTGTTTTATGGCATCCTTCAGTCCCCAAAAGGGGTGTTAAAACAATGAAACATGGTGAACATTCAGATCTTGTGCAGGAATCGGAGGAAGAGATCCAGGACCACTTCATCAAGCGACAGTTGAGGGTGAAGAAGAAAGGGGCGGTCCACAGGCTGGTTCAGTTCCAGTACGTGGGCTGGCCAGACCACAACGTTCCGTCCAGTCCAGATGCTTTGCGCAGAATGATTGAAGATGTCCGCAACCACCGCAAGCGCTTGGACATCCCCCATGGTCGTCCATTGCAGGTGGTGTGGCGGAGCTGTGTTAGTGGTCAGAATGAGTACTGTGTTTTGTGGGGAAGTTTTTTGGGGTTTGATTCTCCAGTGTTTTGGTACGATGATATCTGTGTGTGTGTGTGTGAATGTATTGCATACCTTTGTGTGTGTGTGTGTGTGTGTGTGTGTGTGTGTGTGTGTGTGTGAGAGAGAGAGAGAGAGAGAGAGAGTGAGTGTAGGTGTTTGTATGTTGCATACCTTTGTGTGTGTGTGTGTGTGTGTGTATGTGTGTGTGTGTGTATGAGAGAGAGTGAATGTAGGTGTTTGCATGTATTCCATACTTTTGTGTGTGTGTGTGTGTGTGTGTGTGTGTGTGTGTGTGTGTGTGTGTGTGTTCACATATGCAACATATCTCTGAGTATATATGTGTGTGCACAGGTGATATGTGTGAGTGTCGATGTGTGTAGACATTCAGGTGCACATACACATTCACCTGTTATGCGCTTGCATGTGAAATAAAAGAAACTGACATTGATCATTGCCATGTGGTCAGTGCTGGTGTGGCCGGACAGGAACCATCTGCGCCATTGACTTTGCCTGGACGCTCCTAGACAAAGGGGTGAGTGAGCCTTGGGGCCTAAGAAGCACCTGCTGTTGGCAAACACCTGCTGCATCGTAGACTGTGTGCCTTTGACTGAGGGAGTAGAGACGGAAAGTTTTTCTTGTCTCTTCTTCACACCCAGTTACCCACAATGAGCATTGTTGATCTTAATGATAATTTTAGGGAGGAGTATTAACCTTGAGGTATAGCCATTTTTTTGGCTTTGGAATTTTAGCCTTAGAAATATGGGTTTTAGTTCAAAGCATTCCACGATTTGCCTGGAAATTTTAAACGTGAGGTGTAACAACTTTAGCTGTGAATATTAGCCTTTACAAATAATGAATTTAGTTGTAAGCATTCACTTTTTACACACACACACCCTCTCCCAAATAAAAAGAAGATGACAAACGTTTTGTTGTGAAAGGAACTGTTGTTTTGGAGGCTGGAGACTATAATTATGATAATGATAACAGGAACAGTGATAATGATTGTGGTAATAAGCAGAAAGAAACTCTTTTGGCAGCTTGACAGCTGAAGATCCTTGGAGAAGGGAACTCCTCAGACAAGTGGTTTGGGCCTGAATTCCTTACATCCTCATGGGGCTGAACCGCATCCAGGTCATGAATGGTCTCTGTAGTTCATAGACCCCCCCCCCCCCCCCTCCCCCCCCCCCACCTCCATGTTAGCTGTCATCAGGCGCCAGTGGTTGTC